>JAMRYI010000408.1:0-144020 GCA_029231635.1 Ditylenchus weischeri | reverse complement strand
TTTTAGAAGATCTGATTTTGGGGGTGGTGTGTTCTATACTAGCGCCACTTTTCGATTGTCAAACTTAGGAAAATAATTTTAAAAACCTAAATAATATTTTTTAAGGATCATCATGATCATGCGTTCTAAATTGTCTTGCGCCAATTTAAAAAATGTTCGTAATCATTGGATTTCTGAATTTTTTGATTGGGTTTCTAACAAAACAAGGCCTAGAATTTAATTTTTTTTTAATCTTACCACATGCAATTGTCTTCATCGTGAATATCGTAGTAGCTGACAGTTCCTTCATTGCCAGTCATTCTTCCTCCACATCCTGTAATCGATTATTAGCCTTCTTTAACTTTGCTGATGCATATTTACTCGTTTGAAGAGCTCTCCAAGTCAAGTTTACATAAGTGCTACGGCTCTGAAGTCTAGTGTCCAGCCTGATAACAGCCATACTTCTGGATGTGTAGAGTGGATGGGAAAGAGTGTCTCCATTACAAAAGATCGCGATCGCAGGGGCATCTGTGTGGGTCCATCAAATATTGTCAAATTGCCAAAGCTGATTCACACCCCTTTGAGGTAACTTCGTAGAGTTTAGGAATGGTGAAGTTTCCAAAACTTATTTCTAAGACCTGAAGCAATGTTTTTATTTGTGAAATTTTGCTTTTTTCGCTTGCCTTCTCGAGTCCAGCAGTTGAATATACCACAGACAACTTCTTTTTCTCAATACTGTACCCATTGTAGACTTTTCAAATATTATTGAGCCGGTCTCGTTTGTGCTGTGAAACCACAGGCTGTAATGTGAAATTTATTGGGGTTAGTTGGAAAATACAACGGCTCAAATTTAATTGCGGCCTCAAAAGTTTGAATTTCTCCGCTACTCAATTTATATTTCTTCACTATTCAGCTTGGGACCAAGGCAATTTTTCTACACTTTTAAATACCAATAATTATTTTGTGAAATTGATTAAAAGACTGAAAACAACTTATTTACACTTTTGTGCAAAAAGTTATTGGTATTGACAAATGTAAAATTTTTTTGCCTTGGTCCCCAAGCTGAATTGAGTGAAGGGGGTCAAGGTTATGCCCATTTTCCCTCAAATTACTCAATTCCGCCTCCAAGTTTCATATTACCATTTTTCTTTGAATTTTGTTATAACTTTTAAAATTTTTGCATTAGCGGGTAGCCCCTGATTTTAGCTTTCTAATGAGCCATCAAACTCTGCAGAATTGCTGCAACAATATGGAAATAAAAAGGTTGAAAAATCAATTTTTTAAAACCTTTAAATTCATGCAACTCTGAAATCACTCAGCAGAGTTTGATAGCTGATTAGAAAGCCAAGATAAAATTAAAAATTATAACAAAAATTTGAAAGAAAATGGCATTATAAAATTTTTAGGGCGGAATTCAGTAATTTGAAGGTGAAATTCAGACTTTTGAGGGCGCGATCCAGTTACAGCCAAATACAAATAATCTTACCCTCCTCCTCAAACTGACAACGTGGTCCGAAAAACCTCGGTCGCATCTACAAAAAGTAGGTCCTTCTTGCAAAATACACCTCCTCGACCATTGCAGTAATTTTTGTCAAGCAGTGGGTGGGCCGCTCACAATGATGTCCTAAATAGCCATATAGACAGGAGCACTTGTAGGTATGGTCAGAGGTAGCCTGAAAAAGGCAAAATAAATAAGACAAAATTTTATTGTAAGACAAATAAGATTGCTCACGAAACAACCCCATTCAAGCAGGTATCCGCATGACAAACTGTTTGGTTCGAGGGCAAACAACCCTATAATTTATTTGGGTATAACTTCATGAGTCGGCCGCCATAGGCATTATAAGTACAACCTCAGGCCTAGACCATCCCCAGCAGTGTTTTCTGGACACTCACACCTCAGCTCATCTCCTTTATCCATAATATCTAGCGTCGGGGGCACAAGGGTTACGATCAGAGTTGCAGCGAGAGATTTTTTCACATTTGAATCCATCTCCTTGGTAGTCTGTGTAAAAAGTATGAAAAATCTAAAAGGATGCAGAGACATGATAAAAAAACTTTTGATGATTTTCAGGAAATTTTTTTTCAATTATAATTGGTCTCTTCTAATAATTAATTTATATCTTTGTAGCCAAATAAAGTTTTTTTTGTGTCGAAAGCATAAGTTTATAAAATTTTCTTGAAAGAATTTTGCGAAAAATTGAGCCAGATTCTTGTTTCTTCTACTTTGCTCATTTCTTGCATTGTTGCAATTACTCAAAACATCAGCACTGGTTTAGTCCCACTTTTCTATAAGAGTAATAAATTCACCTTGAGGGCAAGCACCACATTTATAGGAGCCAAAAGTGTTGATACAGTCAACTTTGGGTGATTTAGAACAGTCGTTTGTCAGGTCATTGGCGCATTCATCAGTCATGGCAATGCACACCATTTCCTAAAGCCAACAACGAAATCTATTTAAGCAAAAAGCTTAAATTTAATATTCATATTTAATTTAGTTACTTTTTCGCAAAGTAATCTAACTAAATCCACAACATACTATAAATAAGTTATGGTGTCAAAAAATGACTGTAACTGAATGTGTTAAAATAGTCTAGTGGCTAAGAGTCTTGTGTCATAAGAATATGTGCTCGAGTTCGAGTCCCACCCGATGAAAACAACAAGATTATGATAAAAATGTCACAGCGGAACGTTCACTGATTGTCCTCTTTGTTACTAGCCCTAACAAAGAAAGCCAGTTGGTAAACGAACAAAGCTCCTGACACAGGATTAAGATTATGAGATTTGAGGGTTGGTAAAAATAATTTTTAAAATTTCTACTAACCCATTAACCTCTTTTGGACAAGATGAACACTTGAATGTTCCAGGCAGATTCAGACAAGTAGCTCCAGGGTAGCAAGGATTATCTGCACATTCGTCCACATCTACACAGATGGGGTTGTCTGATCTCCAGATACTTTGAAGCCCCATTCACAAAGGCATTTGTAGCTGGTCTTAACAATACATTGAGATAAATATATATTTTTGTGGGGCAAGACAATTTTTATTAAAACTTGTTTTTAAAAATTAAGCAATTAATCTTCTTTTTATTAAAACAATAGATTTTGAAATCTATGATGCTTCAAATAACAGTGGATTTACAGTCAAACTTCTCGATATAGTGTAATTTCGATATATAGATGGCTCATACTGAAATTTCAAATGGCCATAACTTTTGGTAGACGTCAAATTTAATTCTATATCGACAAATTAACCGTTTGTCGAAATTTGACGTCTACCAAAAGTTATGGCCATTTGAAATCGGCCGAATTTCTTGGGCCATACTGTAGTGTAGGTTTTTCATCCGGTTCTCAGCGACTGAACTCACTGTAATGTACCCTAATATAGTGCATCTTTTTCGGTCTCCAAGCTACACTATATCGAAATTTGACTGTTTCGACTAATTTTTTAAAAATACAGTCGACTCTCGATATAACGCGACCTTCGGGACCGGTCAAGTCGCGTTATATCGAGAGTCGCGTTATACCGAAGTTTTCCTCTTTTAAAATTTTCTTATTTGGAACAAAAGTTACATCAAAAAAGTACACTGCAATAAAGCTTTCGATATAGTGCGCCTTTTTCCGTCGCTGACCGAGAAAAGACTGTCATATTTAATTACAATTTTCGAACATAGGTTTTTCTATACAGTCAACTCTCGCTATACAGTAGACTATCCATATAGTGCACTTTGTACGCGTTCTTAGATCCCGCATTAAATCGAGAAATGACTGTAACACAATTTCGGATATTTTTTAGCCCTGGGAATGAAAATTCCGGTTTCGAGTTTTTTGTCACAGGATTTGAGCTCTAATTTTTGAAAAACGTTATATCGAGGTTAATTTTCTTCAGTAGGGATATAATTTTGTCACGTCATATCGAGAGTCGCGTTATATAGAATCGCGTTATATGGAGAGTCGACTGTACTGAAAAATTATCATAAAAACTTCTCACCTCAGTTGGTATGCAATGACCATGTTCACCGCACAGATCGAGACTATAATCACAAGAGCTTTTGCTGCTGACACAAATGTCCATGGAACCCTTTGGGACAATGGCACGTGAAGCCAGCTGTAGTGGGGTTGTTAGTGCAGGTGGCATTGTTCTGACAGCCGGCTGGCGTGCCTTGTACATCTCACATTCATCTAGCCGTTGATCGCAATTGGTTCCTAAATAGTGATTAGTTGGCTGGTGCGTGAATTAGACTTAGTAAACCTCATAGTGATCCGGGCAAAGACACTGATACTTGCTGAACAAGTCAACACAGGTGGCTCCATTCTTGCAGGGTGCCAACTCCACACATTCATCGGTCTTCATCAACTTTAGCAAAGTCTCGATTTGTGTAGATAGTCGGAGAATAAGCACCTTGATTTTTCGAGTAGTTTTGTTACGACTCTTGGTGTCATTCAGCTCTTTGACTTGTTCAAGTAAGACATGCTGAAATTTGACAGAATACGCTATTATGTAATTTCTAATTGTAGTGAACGGAGATAATCGTTTTTTTAATTTTTCAAAATAGCGTTTAAACATTTTCTAAGTACTTATACGCTGAAAACGATTAAAAAGTTGTTTCCTGATATTTTCTGAGCTAAAAAGCTGATTTTTTAAATTTTTACCAAAATTTGACTTTTGCCTTGTGTTCTACCACGTTTCGGTCACTGGAGGTTTGCAAGAGTCTCTACATGTTTTTTTGATCAAGAGTTCTTCTCAGAATTATGTCTAACACAATTATGTAAGGTAGTGAGTGCGCATCTCTAACTCTCAAGTTAGCCCCAAGGAGGCTTGGTGGCTTGGAGTTGAGATGCGCATACCCACATACCTTAGACACAAATCACTGAAAGGGACTCTGGATGCATGAAAAACATGCATACCAGAGTTTTTTTTATGCGGTATGCCCCAGTTAACAAAACTATGTTAGAATATCATCTTTCTAAAGAATCTAGGTACCGTTTTTTAGTTTGTGGCTTGGATGTTTTTAAAATTGCTCACCTTGGTACCCCAAGGCAAAAAGTCAAATTTTGGTCAAAAATTTAAAAAAAAAATCAACTTTTTAGCTCAGAAAATATCAGGAAACACCTTTTTATCGTTTTTAGCGTATGAGAATTACTTAGGAAATGTTTAAACGCTATTTTTGAAAAATTAAAAAATGCACCACCATGGAAGATCTCAGATTGTGTTTTGGAAAGCTAAGCTGGTCTCAACGCAGTTTGCTCAAGAATGAGTTAAGAAGGGTTTGCTTTTACTCTTCTGTCGCAAAAACTATTTCATTGGTTTAGATCGGAAAAGAATAGATCGGAAATCATGTGCGCAAGTTACTAACCGGTGATGGCCCCAAGAGAATTGCTGATGTTTTATGCCTGAGCGAAAAACATGGAGCCTGCAAACACTCACATTGCTTGAGCAGATTCAGTCGATGGCTGAAGCAACTTTACTTTCGAATGAGCAAATTGTCAGGCTTGATAAATGGACAAAAACCTTTTTTTGTATTAAAGGGTATGATCGTCTATATGTTCTATATTGACTTATTTACAAAATTTACTTATTCAGGAAAACTTTCCATATGCTTTTGACGCCTAAGTGCCACCTACTCTGTTCTCATGTTGGTGAATTCGTTAGACAACACAAGTTTTGGGGGCTGCGGTCTGAGCAATCAATTGAATCTCTTCATTGAAAAGTTAACAGCGATGAAAGAAGGTATGCATCGATGAATAGTCGTCCAGCCATTTTGAAGAAACTCATTAAGAATCTTATGTGCGAAATTTATTGTTTGACCTCAATATTGATTTGGAAGTTGAATATGAATAAATTTACTTTTATATTTTTGTGTATTGCTTATTTTTCAAGGGGAGTCTGTCGGACCTTAGAATAATTATCTGATATTCGAGTGACTTAAGGCACGTTCACAAAGTGTCGATTCCGCGTCGACTTAGCGTGTTTTTAACGTGCAAGGGCTGTAAATTTTTTCCTTCACTGAAAAAAATTCTGTTAGTACCATCTTGTTAAGATTGAGGGTTCAAAATGAGCTATCAACAAAATACAACTTATTAAATTTTCAAAGCAAAAATGCTTAGGTCCGCACTCAGGTCGACACGGTTCTATCAAGGTTCTATACAGTCGAGTGTCGACCCGAGTGTCGACCTGAGGCACCTAAGCATTTTTAACCTAAATTTTCAATGTTGTAGGTTGTTGATAGCTCATTAAGCCCTGAATGTTAGCTACAATACGGTGCTAACAGAAAAAATTTATGAAGTAAAAAGTTTACAGATCTTTCCGCGTTAAAACACGCTTAGTTCGACACTTTTATGTAAACGTACTTTGGCGACAAAAATTGAAAAAGCAAAACTTGCAATTAAATTCTATGTTTGTTTAAGTTGAATTACAAAGAAATTCAAACTTTGAAAGTGTGATAATTGGTGCACCGAATTATAAGGTACCGTATGGTAAAAACACTAAAAACCTAAAATTACACTAAAATTCTGAAATCGATTTGTGGTTTTTTGTGTACACTAAAATCGCTGTCAAAATTTTAGTGGAATTTTTAGTGTTCATTTTAGTGTAGTTTTAGTGGTTTTTAGTGTTTTTCGAAAATTTTAGTGGTCCTTTAGTGGTCTTATATTCTATGTTAAGGTTATTTCAAGATGCAAGAAAGCCCAAGAATTCAACCAAAGGTAGTTCAGAGTCCTAATCAATGGCGTTGAAAGGTTACATAATCTTTTATACGCTCAAAACTCATAATTTTTTTGTCAAGATTGTGTTCGATGAGAGAAGTAAGACTAAAAAGTACATAAGATAGAGATGTCAAAAAATAAAAAATAAAGTTTAAATTTGCTACTAAAGAAAGATGAAAACGAATATAGTTCTATGTAACAATTCCTGAAACACAAAAATTCTTCAACAAAAAAATCTTCTTTGCTGAAAGTCTTTAATGTCAAATGAGTGGGCCTTTCCTTGATTGATCTCATTGACGGAAATGAGTTAAGCTTCAGGAAATGAAGAAAGTTTCATTTTGTGAAATTGATTTTTGAAAAATCATCAATGCAAATTTGCTATGCTTTCAACCCAACACAATACCACACCTCCAAAAAAAACTTCAAACATAGTTTTTTAGCAGGAGTACCGCATAAAAAACTTTTTGCGTATATTTCATTTCCAACAGTATTTCTCAGTGATTTGTGTCTAAGATTGTGGCATTCAAAACCCTCCAAGTGACGTCAACAAGTCAAACCATGATTGCGCTTCCAACTCCAAGTCTCCATGCATCTCAGAGTCACTTTCGAGTGATTTGTGTTAAGGTAGTGGTGTGCATGGTCAACTCAAAGTCTCCATGCATCCAGAGTCACTTTCGAGTGATTTGTGTCTAAGGTATGTGGGTGTGCGCATCTCAACTCCAAGTCTCCATGCATCCAGAGTCACTTTCGAGTGATTTGTGTCTAAGGTATGTGGGTGTGCATCTCAACTCCAAGTCTCCATGCATCCAGAGTCACTTTCGAGTGATTTGTGTCTAAGGTATGTGGGTGTGCGCATCTCAACTCCAAGTCTCCATGCATCCAGAGTCACTTTCGAGTGATTTGTGTCTAAGGTATATGGGTGTGCGCATCTCAACTCCAAGCCCGAAGTCCCCAAGCCTCCTTCGGGGGTCTCAAGCCCCCTGTGTCCCCGAAGGGGGCGCAAGGGGCTTGAGAGTTAGAGATGCGCGTACTCACTTACCTTAGACATGATTCCGAGAAGTACGTTAGATAATATTCGCTACATAAAGTTTTATTGCCATTGTTCTGTTGTCAAAACATTGTGTAATAATTTGTTAATATCTACTTCTCCTCCTGGGCCTATTTTCTCCTAATGCATACCTATTTCCATTGCAAATATAGCAAAAAGTCGAACTTTAGTCAAATTTTTTTTTTTCAAAAAATCAACTTTTCAGGTCAGAAAATGCCCAAAAACACCTTTTTTATCGGTTTTAGCGCATAAAAATTACTTAGGAGTGGTTAAAACACGATTTTGAAACAAAAATGGGGGAGGGGGCGGTATTCTATACTAGGGTCGAATAACTTACTTGATAAATCGTCCTCCTTCGCAAAACCAAGCTCTTCTTTTGCAGTCTATCGCCCGCTGATCGCTTGAGATCGCAATTCTTGATGTACATTCTTCCTTCACGTGCGTACTTCTTTGAGCCCTTGTTTGAGAAAGCAGTGTAGGGTCTTATCAGTAGATCATCCATTTGCAAATTTCTGGCAAAAAATTACGTTATAGAATAAAAAAAAAACTATCCAAGCTTATAAAGATGTCAGGAT
This sequence comes from Ditylenchus weischeri, assembly GCA_029231635.1. Taxonomy (NCBI): domain Eukaryota; kingdom Metazoa; phylum Nematoda; class Chromadorea; order Rhabditida; family Anguinidae; genus Ditylenchus; species Ditylenchus weischeri. Next base: position 135,714 of record JAMRYI010000408.1, on the reverse strand, counting down.
AGGTAGTTTTGATAGCGGTGGTGTTTTGTGCTACTTTAATATTTGTTGGCCTAAGCCAGAGATTAACTTCTTCTAATCTTGTTCAGTTGTTCCAAGAGGCCATCACCCCCTGCAGCTACTTCCTTACCCTCCGAGGCTATCCACAATCTGACGCAACTGAAACTAAGAGAAATAAAGTGACCCAAGAGAGTTGGCAGGCTCGATGCATCCATAGCTTGGAGTGCTTGACTGTGAAGCGAACAAGTTGAACTGTGGGCATTAACAGCTGACACTGCGTCAAAAAGGCTTATTTACATTGAATACTCGGTTATGCGCTATGTATCATCTGCCATTGTATTTTATACGTTTGATTATTTTGAACAATACAATTCTTTCGAATGAATATTGCTGTCTAGAAAAAACCGGGTCGTAGCCTTTAGTCCCCTTTTTTCATTTGTGGAAAAAAGGAGACAAACGAATTACGTAATTCGTTTCGGCTGTGCACGCGTTGGTACTTTTGGCATTGGTAAATTATATTTACCGTAATTTACAACATTGGTAACATAAAAGATTGGAAGAATATAAGTTTGGGAAAAAAAATCGTTATTTATAGGATTGGCGGCACAAACCGTTCCATCCTCGCTGCTGTTATGGAAAACGTACCTATGGAAGTTCAGTTTATGGTGAATACAGCTACACTCAGCAATCGTCTAAGTCGAGTGAAATATGTAAGCAGTATACTTCAATCCACAGCAAGCATTTGAAATAGTTTTTTTACGTTTTCTCAGTCACCACGAGTTCTACCGATTCCGATTTTTAGATTTTGTTTGAGCACCCAAATCTCTTTCAAATCTACCCAAATTTTTCGGATTTTTAGGGGTTGAAAAATAGTCGTATTCAGCGAATTGTAGGTTTTCTTTTAAGCCCAAACACCTAATCTCGAATTTTATGAGAGTTCCATCAAACTACATAATTAAAAAAACTTCTCTTTTAAAAAGTCCCCCTTTAAGTCAGGCTAGAGTTTTAAACTTGAGTTTACCGAACTGAACAAATAAGAAGAGTAACCTTTTTTTTGAGATCCTCAAATTTGCGAAGGAACTCAACAAAGCCTCTCTTCTGGACAATGTAGGTGACTCGAAGGTTGTCAAGCAGAATTTTAGAGGTTGAAACACTCCGTAGGAGGTCAGATACTTGGGTCTAAAAACAGGTTTTGGAAAATTTTTGAACAGTAGAAGTGGAAATAGACTTGATTGGGTAGTTGAAGAATGTCTGTTTTTCCAAACATTATAGAGGAGCTTTCAGAGACTTTAAAGGAGATGTTTTTGTCTTTGCCTGCATGGAAATACATGTTTCCTTCCACCATTATGAGTCGGGATCTTAAATTTAGCCATTGTAAGATAAGCAAGAAAGTATTGGCAAGAACAATTATGTTTTTTTATTATTGCATACATTAAGAAACACTGGTTTCTGTTGCAGAGTGTCTTTTTTTGAACAAGTAATTTTAAGGACTTTTTTTATTCTGAGATAGTAGCCGAAAAATTAGTATCCAGTAGCCGAAAAATTCTCACAAATCTGAATAAAATAAAATAATAATTGTTATAGGTTTCACATTGAGACTAAATCTTTATGAACAAAGAAACCGCCATGACTTATGTTACAACCCAATATATCAGACAGAAATTTCTCACCATTTATCTACTTTAATGGATATCTAAGCTCATAAAAATTATTTTGATCCGATCTCAACGGATTCATATTCAGGAAGACATTTTAGTGTTATGAGTCACATTTTGAGAGACTAGACCTTGGGTCGGGCATTAATATTTTGTGCTACATACTCTATTTGACATACGCTGAACACGATGGCACTATCAAATTTGGTGCGAACATACCGTATTTTCTCTATTATACCGACCGGTAAAAAAAATTCAAACAATTTTATTAGTACAACATAAGCACACAATAGACATAGGATGAATAGAACTTCCCCGCCTATTGTCGGAAATCTTCAGCCTGTTTTCGAAAATCACTCGCGTTTTCTCTAAGTCTCTCGCAGGTAGTCGGAAATAGAATTGGGTTAGCGACCGGTGACTTGAAATTCCAGTGACTTACCGGTAAGTCAACGATAACTCGGTGACTTATGAATTCCGTAATAATTGCCCACTCCCAGAAGAGGGCTGAAGAATAATCTGCTTGGCGTGCTTAATAATCTCTAGATTCCATTCAGTTGAGTAGGCTTTGCGCTTTCTGAACTTGACTTATTGCTCATCTTTGCTGCCGGACGCATTACTTTTATAGTTTTCCAGAATTTCATCCATTGATCAGCACTGAATCGATAAAAATTAAGAAAGCACATAATAGATGACAGTTTTTGAGAAAAAAAGAAAGAATGAAAATGAGACAAAAATGCGCTGAATTTCGAAATTCAAAAGTACAAAAAAAACGCGTCATTTGAACAATGATTTTTGTGGATTTTAGAGACGGTCGGTATATTGGAGAGGGTCGGAAAATACGGTAGTTCGTTTTCGAGATATGGACTTCGGAAAATGGGTACTCGGGTAGGTCCTGAATTCGTGGGTGTCTAGCATATTTTTCTTTGCAGAAAAGTTATTTCCCACTCACGTCCCAGCTCATCATATACCATTAGATAGCCATGGAAGTAAGCTTTCTAATGGTGTATTAACATTTGCGATGTTCATTATTTTTATTAGGAACATGAGCATTTTAATGCGAAAGAACCTATTTAAGCTTCCAGGATTTTTCGTCGAAATTTGCCCCGTACTAAATTTTTGAGGCCAATACCGTTACAAAAAATATACTGAGAGAAACCCTCTTTCTAAGCTATGAAATGATGTAAAATAAACTAGAAAAAGGGGGTGTAGCTCTTTTGCAAATTCCAGTTGAGACATGACGAGTACACAAAGTCCATTCTTCAGATTTTATCAAAACTGGAATTTTTATAGGAATACATTTGATTCTGACACCGGATTCGTGCTCAGCATGGTCGATTTGCTTGTAATAAGCAAATTATTTAATAAGCAAATTACAAGCAAATCGACCATGCTGCGCACGAATCCGGTGTCAGAATCAAATGTTTTCCTATAAAAATTCGGGTGGCTACGGACTCAGATCCCAGAAACTGAGAGCACGGACAACTGAGCTTTGTGACAACTGATCTCAGAAGAAATTCATATATAGGACAAGTCAGTTTGGGATAGCTGACACATTTACGACTGAGATGATCCAAAACTGAGCCAAAAAAGATTTAAATCACAAAAAGTGGTCTTATCTGTTCGACAATTGGGGAGGAAATTATTTGATTGTTTGAAATCGGTTTTTTTGTACTCCCGAGCTAAATTTTTGTCTGTTTTTGTTAGACTCACCTATTTTATACTTAATTTACTGTTTATTCGATGCAAATTTGTGTATTTTTGTCGGTGCCTGCTGCAATATTACTCTGTGTTATTACCCCCTGTGGTTCGAATTTTTTTTCTCAGAATCAAAAAAACGCGCGGCTTTCACATGAAATCGGGGTCGAGAAACACGAATATGAGGTTATCTCCTCCATCCGATCAGTCCCCATGGGGGGGATTCGTCACTGCCACCCTTTATTGTAGGTTTGTAGTATGTAGCTTTTTTCGACATCAAAACACAGTTGTGGTGTAGAAACTAGGTACTGGTAGTCAGGTGGCGATAAATCACCCTGAACTACTCATATGACCTCAAACTAGTCAAACCACCATAGATTACTCAAACCAACCTAAACCACTCAAACCAGTGTTAGGGTTATATTGCTGGTATTGCGTTACTACCATACTCTGACTCTTTGAGTTTGAAGACTGTGAAGGTACCCACCAAGGATTTTGGCATTCATGCACGTGAAATCGTAATTTTGGTTTTGTAAAACCTAATTTCCCAAAGGATTTTAAGTACGATAGCATGATTTTTTTTGAATATTGACTACTTTTATATATTTTCGGCCAACTTGAGAAAGAAACTTGAGTGCTGGTGATAAAGGGAAATTGTACCATATTTTCAGGTCATCGAGGTGGATATCTACCTGGACGACCAAAAAAAAATATTTTTTTGTAAAAATTTAAAATAAACCAAATTATCATACGTAAAATCGTATGGGTAATTGGGTCTGTTAGGACCAAAGTTCCGAATTTACCTCCCCAAAACCCAGGGTTGGGACCACCTAGTCAGGTGGATATTTACCTGGATGCCCTAAAAATTAAAAATTTATCCAAAATTCAAAACAAACCCTTTTTCCTAACCTAAAAACTTGTGGGAAACTGGGTTTGAGAAGACCGAAATTGTGATTTTACCAACTCGCACCACAACACCTGGGGTGGGTACACCTGGGTAGGTGGATATCCACCCGGATTTTCTGGGTTTTGGCTGGGTAAAGTCTGCACTTTGGTCCTAACAGACCCAATTACCCACACGATTTTACGTATCATAACTTGGTTTATTTCACATTTTTACGAAAAAATCATTTTCTCAGGTCATCCAGGTGGATATCCACATGAACAGGAGGTACCTACCCTGTATTTGGGGTTTGACTGGGCAAAATTGCAACTTTGGTCCTGAAAACCAGATTACCTGCATAATTTCCAGTTGGAAAAGATAGTTTGAATTTAATTTACGATTTTAGGTTAGGAAAATGGGTTGTTTTTGATTTTGAATAACTTATTTTTTGGTGATCCAGGTGGATATCCATCTAGCTAAAGGTACACACCAATGGTTTTGGAATTTGAGTGGGGAAAGTCGCAATTTTGGTCTAATCAGACTCCATTCGCCACACGATTTTACGTGAAAAAAGTGGTTTGTTTTTATTTTAACCAAATTTTATTTTTAGGCCATCCAGTTGGATCTCCAACTACCCAGGAGTACTCACTCCAAGTGTTGGGGTCCTAGTGGCTAAAATCACAATTTCGATCTTGACAAACCCATTTTCCCACACGGTTTTAGGTTAGAAAAAATGGTTTGTTTTGCATTTCAGCTGACTTTTTATCTTTCAGGGCATTCCGGTGGATATCCACCCACCCGATAGTGCTCACTGGAGATTTTGGGGTTCGGGTCGGTAAAATCGTAGTTTTATCTTGGTCTTATCAAAAAAGGCTTGTAAAGGTTGAAAGGATCGAGAAACGAAGTTAAATGACATGAAAAGACAGGAGGGTCGAGTTGCCGAAAAATTCAACTTTATTTGAAGTGAATTGTTCCGTAATTCGAAATTTTCTCGCCCAATTGTCAAAAAGGTAAGTTTTAGTTGGGATGAACTGTCCTAAAAATAAATTCTGCTTTAGGAAGGTATTCAAAAAGATCAGTATAATTGTGTTGAGTTGTCCTATATATGAATTTCTTTCGAGATCAGTTTTTCAAAAGCTGAGTTGTCCGTGTTCTCAGTTTTCGGGATCTGAGTCCGCAGCCACCCTAAAAATTCCAGTTTTGATAAAATCTGAAGAATGGATTTTGTGTACTCGTCACAAAAGAGCTACACCCCCTTTTTCTAGTTTATTTTACATCATTTCATATCTTAGAAAGAGGGTTTCTCCCAGTATATTTTTTGTAACGGTATTGGCCTCAAAAATTTAGTACGGGGCAAATTTCGACGAAAAATCCTGGAAGCTGAAATAGGTTCTTTCGCATTAAAATGCTCATGATCCTAATAAAAATAATGGACACCGCAAATGTTAATACACCATTAGAAAGCTTACTTCCATGGCTATCTAATGGTATATGATGAGCTGGGACGTGAGTGGGAAATAACTCTCCTGCAAAGAAAAATATGTTAGACACCCACAAATTCAGGACCTACCCGAGTACCCCATTTCCGCGGTCTATACCTCGAAAATGGACTATGTTTGCGCTAAATTTTGTTAGCGCCATCGTGTTCAGCGTTTGTTGAATAGTGTTTGTAGGGGAAAGCATCAACGCCCAAACTTTCGACTTTCCGACCCAAGGTCTAGTGACTCTTGAAAGATATTTTTCGAAAATTTTTACTGCCAAAATTGTCGATTTTTAATCAAAAGTTTGAAAAGATTTCTCAAAAAAGGTTGCGAATCTATAATCGTCCTATATCCACAACTAAAAATGTTTTTTTTTTATTTTGATGCCTAATGAGAGCTTTTGGCTAATAGTGTGCTTCAGAAATAAAAAGTTATTCTTAAAATTACTTGTTCTTAATGAAAACACTAAGGTTTTTGAAAAAAACCGTCAGAAATTATCCAACAGAAACTGTCCTACAAAAACTTGTCGTTGGTAAAGTGCTTTAAAGTAGTAAAGTGCTTTAGAGTGCTTCAAAAACACTTTATCCTTTTTAGAGGTTTTTTTTAAAAATTGATAAAATTATGGTTATTGGCACGAAAATTCACCTCGTCTCGTCCTCATTGCTGATAACTACATCAGAGTAGTCATCTCCTGATGTTGCTGAATACTTGGAGCTTAGGCTTAAAAGAAACCAAACAAACGGCAGCTTCCATCGCATTTTACACATACTGTAGAATAATTAAAATTGCAGAAGAACAAAAATTTAGTAGAGAAGAGATAGGAGAAAACAAAGAAATAAAACTTGTGAAAGGTCTGTATCATATAGGGTGTTGAAAACCTGCAAGAATAATTCGATACTGTGCATTTGCGAAAGCTGGACAAGGACAAACAGAATATACAAAAACACCACAGGCATAAACAAATGATTACTGGCCCTTTCCACTGTGTGTATTGATTGGATTGAATTTCACTTGAACTTGTGAACACAGGGGTCAGAGAGCAGCAAAAACCTCAACTCCGACTTTTCAAGCAAAAGTTTCGAAAAAAGATCTTCCCAAATAAACGTTCCATTCGGTGAGAATAAAAGATCGAAGCACAAAACACTTTCAAAGGTCTGGAATTAACCTTTTCTTTTAAGTTGCGCATTTTCTAAGCAATTGGATTTTTCGGACTTAATTTTCAGAAGTTAAAAGTGGTTTTCTGTTACCTGTTACCTCACTTGTTTTATTTTTTTCTTGTAGAGCATGTTTTTTAAGGTAAGGTTACAAATATTACCTTTGTCATTTTCGTTGAAATTCGTGGAGCACTGGGTCTATGAAACTGAGCAGTGTCTAACATGGACCTCTTATTTATTTTTTCCTGGATCTCGGTCAATATACATTGTATATATTAAAAAGTTGATGTCATTCGACGCAGCAGAAAAAGCTCTATCTTTCTGATCATTTGGATTTTTCTGAACGACTTGACAATTTTGAGAAAAAAGGAAGTTACAAGCATTTTGTTAAACATACCGCATTTCCTCTAATAGCTCCCCGGGGGAGTTATTTATTGGATGCCCGAAAATCGGAAAAAAAATTTGAGGTCAATCTCGAAATTTTTGGGTAAGAATTTAAAATGGAAAAAACGGAATCGGTAGAGCTCGTGGGAGTTAAGAAAACGCAATAAAAAGCTTTGCAAAAAATTGACTCTGAGCTGAGATATAATCCTCAAAGTTGAGGGGGGGAGTTATTAGAGCAGGGGGAGCTATTAGAGGTAATACGGTAATCACCATTTAGGTTAAAAATTATGTCCAGTTAAAAAAAAGTTGAAATTCTGACACCGGAATCGTGATCATCGTACTCGATTTGTTTATAAAACTACTCTTAGAAGTACAAGTTGACTGTTATATTTAAAATTCCTCTTGACACAATGTGCCAGTGTCAGTGTCAGCAGCAGAAGGCAAAGTCTGACACTGGCACCCGTTCACAATGCGTCAGGTTTTGTGTCCGACTGCTGACACTAGAGTGTCAGACTGCAAGCACTCAGTCTGACACTCGCACTGTCACCCGTTCACAATGCAATTTCGATTTGCTGCTGCTGACACAGGCACTGACACTCAAAAAAGTCAAAAAGTGAGTCGTTCACTCGAAATAGGAGTGAGCGCACGCAGTGTCAGCAGCTAAGTTATTAACTGCACCCTTCAAGGTTTTATGTTTTTATTTATTATTTATTGGTTATTTCCAGTTTTTCATGCATACTACCTTATTGTTCATGTAGGTACAAACGCAATAGAATCCAAATGTCTCAAAATCACCCCAAACCACCCTGAACCACCCCAAATCATCGCAAAACCACATCAACCTCGCCAAACCACTTAAAACAAACCCTGAACACCCGAAATGCCCCAAAACACCCGAAATGCCCCCAAAATACTCAAGTGCCTATTTTAAATGCCAAACAACTCTAAAAGCTCCCAATGGCCCCGAACCACCTGAAACCACGCTGAATCACGCCAAACTATCTCAACTACCCATACCACCCTGAATAAACCTGAACCACACTAATTACCCCAAATCACCTTAAATTTTCAAAAAACTAGCCTCAAACATCTAAAAAAACTCCCAAACATCCAAAACAACCCCAAACCACCATAAACCACCCTTAACCCCCCAAAACATCAAAAATTACCCCAGGCCACCACGAACCACCCCAAATCACCCTGAACACCCCGAATCAGTTAGATATTGTCGCGTTAGATTTTGTCACGTACCGATAACGAAATACACGCACCCTACTTGTCCACAAACATCTTCTCTGTGTGGCTACACAGACTAGGGCGGCCAAATCACTGCTGCTGGCGAAAAAAATTAAGCTAGACAATAGATAGTTTATTCATGACGGATAACAACAAATGTCATGCACAGTAATTCAGGCTAATTTTTAGAAAATGATCAGAGTAACGAGGGAACCGCAGAATTTAGAAGGACGTCCATCTAATTGTTAGCCTTATGTTCAACAACATCTTTGGCTTTTTTCATCAGCAGAAGTGTTGAGCGCTCATATCGGCTTGCTTAGCTCCACCATATTCGTTGCTGCTGGCTTCTTTTTATTGCCTTATTATGGCCTTTCAAGCAGAAACTAGAACAGTAGTTTTAGAAAAATTAAACAAAATAGGACTGTAAAGCCTCGCATTTACGGGGGCGACGAGACCTCGGATTCTTCGATTTTTCTTCTCCATCTTTGGCTTCAAGACCAGTGTCCTAGAAAAGCAGTCGATGAAACAAAAGTCAGGCATTTTAAAGTCAGACGAACCTTCCGCAAATCCTTCCCGGCCTTCTTCTCAGTGTCATCCTTCAGACTTTTCGGCTGCTCGCACTTCTTCTTCTACAGGTTGACTTTTCTGACTGTGTCATCCAATACACCGGCTTTTGAGGAGGGCTGCTGACCAGTTTCTTTTTCGCGGAACGACGAATTTTAACTTTTATTAACTGGACAAATTTTTTACCCTAAAAACTTTTCGAGGCTCTGATGATTTTGTTTATAAAAATGCTTGTAACTTCCTGGCATCCGTCTTTTTTAATTTTTTTGACTATCCGATGCAGAATTCGATAAGATAAAATGTAATAAAAAACGATGCGGGGGACCTTTTTCTTGAGAAAAATTACAAAATTTACATTTCTAAAAAATGACTCTTTTGTCTTAAAACGCTTTTTTCTCAAAATTGTCAAGTCGTTCAGAAAAATCCAATTGATCAGAAAGATAGAGCTTTTTCTGCTGCGTCGAATGACATCAATTTTTTAATATATACAATGTATATTGACCGAGATCCAGGAAAAAATAAATAAGAGGTCCATGTTAGACACTGCTCAGTTTCATAGACCCAGTGCTCCATGAATTTTAACGAAAATGACAAAGGTAATATTTGTAACTTTACCTTAAAAAAACATGCTCTGCATGAAAAAAATAAAACAAGTGAGGTCAAAAATCTGAAAAAAACTAGTCCAAAATTACAAAAAATCACTTATATGAAAACATGGATTTTTGGACAAACACGGACTTGGAGTTCTTGAAAAGTGAAATTAGTCATTTTCTTGACTAAAATTCCCACGCTAAGATTATTTAAAAAATTTGCGCTGAATATAACTTTCCAAATAATTTTTTTAGTAGAGGTGATGACGGGACGGGATCCCGATCCCGCCCGATCTGATTTTGGTCCAAAATCCCGTCCCGAAATCCCGCCCGACCATTTCCCGGAATCGTCAAATCCCGATATGATTTTTTATAGCACTTTCATCAATTATTCATTCCTTGTTTGATGAATTCTGCTGCATTTTTTCCGCTTTTGTACGTTGATACGCTCTTTATCTTTCTGCATTTTCAGATGAGTGTTATTTGGAGCATCGATCTTTTTCAAAGCTACTTCGGCTACTGAAGCAAAATGTGGAGTGTGCGGCAATGTCATCAAGATGCCGGGCGGTAGCACCGCCCGATTGAATGTTTGCTTATAAAGTGATGTTAATTGTTGTAAAAAGCGTGAATAAATGATTTTTTAAATGGCCGCTTGTGTGTGGGGTAAAAGAAAGGTTGTTAAAGGCTACTGAGTGCAGAAATGATGCGACTAGTGGTAATTTTTCACTTAGATTTGATGTTAGCCAAATCCCGAAATTTGTTCGGGATCCCGAATTTTATTTTGATAAATCCTGATCCCGATCCCGAAATATTTCTGGCCAAAAATCCCGTCCCGAAATCCCGCCCAAACCGGTTTCATCACCTCTATTTTTTAGTGTCTTAGAATTGCGCCGTCATAAGTCTAAATTTTACCAGCAAATTTTATATTGCTTTTTTGCTTTTAGATAGTTTGTTTTATTGTATTTTTTCACACTGGTTTGTGTCCTCAATATTTTTGACATGCTATCCAACCCACTAAAATGATCTCAGTAATATGAGGCTAATAATATAACGACTTTAGAGGTTTAAGCTAAATAACATTTATTTTAGTGCAAATAAAGATAGATAAATTTGAAAAATCTGTCCATTTCAAGAATTCTTGCTGGAACATTTCCATGTTGTCCTGATAGCAGGAAGTTCTACCTAGAGTCTACGGCCAATTCCAAGTCCTGTAAATTGTCAATAAGTGTAGAAAAAGCAGTACAAAAAAGTTCTAACCAGTTTGCACTCCATTACCACCAATATCTTAATTTCAGAAAAGATGATTTATGTCTCTTTTTCTAAGACTATACCAAGACTAGAGCCAAACCCATGTCCGCCAATGTTGATGCCATTGCTGATACCCACCTGTTAATTTTGTTCTTTTTCAACTCACACAGTTGCAGTGTTTTCATAACTAGCCCTAATATTTTTTATTTCTACTCCTCGTGAAACAACTAAAAATGAAACATCATTTTTGCACACATTGTCTTTTCTAGATCCACTTCTCCAAGATTACTGAAGGCTCCTTTGAGCTAGTTGCGCTTATAAATTAACCTCAATTTTTAATTTCAAGACAGTAAGTATTGTGCAAATACATTTTCAGTTGACAAACTTTTTTTTCAGCTGATTCACGTCTTTTTGCAGCTGATCCACAGGGATACCTAGCATTTTCAAAAAAGGAAAAATTCAATTTTTCCAAATATGGTCTATTACTTTTTCTACGGTGTTTTTACAGTGTTTTGAGAAATTTCGGGAAAATTATTTTTTTCAAAATAAATTGTCTTGAAGTACTAAGGTTACATTTTAGAAGAACAGAAATTTTCGGTCATCACTGCCTTCAAAGGCACATTTCAGCTAAAAAAACGTGAATCAGCTGCCAAAAAGCAAATCAAGCAAAACGATTGCCGATTTTTAAAACACAAAGAATTTTCTTAATGGTCTAAGAAAAAGGTTAGGCGAAAAGGTTAGGGCTAGTCATCGAATATCGCGAAGTAGTAACCTTGGGCTTTCCATCTGGTCCTTTGCCGACATTTATGTTTCCAAAGGGAAGTGGAATATTTAAATCTAAAAGTTAATTAGCCTGAAAAATTACAAAAAATTGTTTCAACTTCAAACCATCATTCGAGCGGCTAAGTCGGTTTACAGCAGCTCCTGTAAATAAGAACACAAGTTTTGAGAAATTTATGTTCACTATTGTAAAACTTCGAAATCACCTTCTGTAAAAATGCTGCAAACTAGAAAAGTAGAAGCTATCACACAAATAAACTTTACACTCAGCATTTCAAACGGTAATGATCCACCTTTCTATACTTTTAGTTATTTCTAAAATGGGCTTTTTATAAAACCATTGGAACTTTTCTTAGAATTTTTTTTAATCAAAGAATAAATATGCACTAAACAAAACGACATATTTATGTAGGGCTTTCGAGGCTTCGCTTTACCTTGAATCTCGAAAATTTCCTAGTGGAATCCTCGAGGCCTTGCTTCGACAACTCTATTCATGCAAATTTACTCATTTAAAAAAGTGAAAATATTGAGCATACATAATTCACATTAGAGATGATGGCTTGACCTTTTCGGGACGGGACGGGTCAGAATTCAAATTTAAAAATTTCGGGACGGGACGCGGGACGGGACAGGTGCCAAAAAATTTCCGGGCGGGATTCCGGGACGGGACGGTTCTCTAAAATTAACGGGACGGAATTGTCCCGTCCCGTTATCATCTCTAATTCACATACAACTTTTAACAGAGTAACTAATAATTAAAAGACATTTATAAAGCAATAATGTGTTGTCAGTGAGCAACACAAGGTGTGATTCACATTTCTGGTCGAAAATTTAAGATGTGAAAATGTATTACTAATATTTGAAAAGAAATGTCCTTGTGACAAGTACTTTAATCAGATTTTTAGTACGCATTAGGGTTCCTTGGATTTAAAACTAGAGCTACTTGGCTGTTAAGTACGCATGTTTGAGCTCGTTTTACGTTTTTTTCAGTCAAACCTTCACATATTGTTTTGCCCAACCTTTAAATTGAAAAACCGCCAAAAGCACAAAATTTTCAAAAAAGGCGCGAATCTAAAAAAGCCTGTGCATGTTCGTAAAAAGAAGTTCACTGGCATAAAAGCACACTTAAAAGTTATTTTTGCTTGTTAGACGTGTTTTTGAGAGTATCTATGCATGATAATTGATTGCTTTTGAATAATTTTGATTAGTAAAAACATGTATGCTTTCTAAAAATCGATATTTTAAATTAAAATTTTCCAGAAAATTCTAGTGAACCCTAGTGAAAACCTAAAACTTATGCAGTCTAAGCCAATGAGTTATAAGTTTTTAAAAGTTGTTTTGCATAATAAAAAATATGGTTAAAAAGTTCAGGCTGATTTAATAATTTTAAAACCTTTTCAGCCATAGCTTCTTGCTTAGGCTTAGATCTTACTTACTGCACTACCCATGCCACTGAAAGGATTGAGATATATTTAAAAGTTACGAAAGTGTTTTTTGCGAAAATATTTGTTACGAAGTTCCGTACAGCGAAATTTTTTCTTCAACTTTTCGCCAGGCCTCTAGCGCGGCGACTGAAGAATAGAATTTCTCTCTTATCGAAAACCCTACTTCCTTCTAAATACCATCGAAAAAATTAAGTTGAGTCAAATTAGTTGAGTTTTCACTGAGGTCGCTCTCCCTACATTCTATATGTTTCCTGATTTTGTATTTATTGCTTATGGTTGGTTGTTGTATCGCAAAATCTTTTTGATGGAATATGTGTTGTACGATCCCCAGGGCTTGTTGTGTTCCCTTTCTCAACCTTTCTGTTTTTGCTGGTTTTCCTCTGACTTTTTCGCCTTCTTTTTGGACACAACCAGCTTGCATTCAGATTCATCATTGACCGGGTCCTGATTCTTGGAAGTGCTCGCTTCTGCTTGGCTTTTTCGGTGGAAGACTTGACTGGAGTGTGCCCCTTGATTGCTGCACTCCACTTTTGCTAAACTTTCGGTCCTTTTTGGGTTTGTTTCTTTGGTCTTTTGTCCCTCCGGATCAAGAAAATGTCCGCTGTATTGATAATAAACGGGTCAACTTTCAAAATTTCGTCAATGTGAAACAGACCAACCTGCTGACCCTAATTATTCCTAAGGCCACTCACTTCTTCAAATATCTACTGGACTTGGCTCCTCGGTCCTTCACACAACTGCCTTTTTACTTTTTCGACGAGACTTCTATACTCCTCTCGGTTTGCCGTGCTCCATTCTAGGTTAATCATGAGTTTTTGACTGAACTCTAAGCTGACTCCGAGCATTTGCTCTTTGGATTTCTCTGGTGGTTGCATGGAAATTCATATCAATTTCGGTCATATTTTTCTGACTTGTTTGCATTGGGTTGCACCCCTCAATCAAGTTTGTTTAGGAGTGTCTAAAAACTATTTTTAAGTAGTAATTTTGCCATAAAAAGACTACAAAAAGCCATTTAAAAGGGATCATGAGCTTTATTGGGATAGAGGCCACTTATTTTAGAGGGGCCCACTAGCAAAAATGAAGATGTTGAACATGGTTTTAAATACGTGGACCTATCGCATATAGAAACTCTGACATGTATGCTTTTTCATGCATCCGGAGTCGCTTTCGAGTGATTTGTGTATAAGGAATGTGTGTGTGCGCGTCCAAACTCCAAGCCACAGAGGGATTGGGGGGGTTATTGTTTATAGCTCAGCTCAATGGATGTAGTATGTCGAAGTCAGATTTCGAAGTCGGAAGTAGTGGCTCCGATGGATGTCGGAAGTAAAATGTCGGTGTCGGTAGCGATGTCAGGTTGGCTCCAATAAACTTCCTACTTATCTATTTAGGTATTACCTAAGTAACCACCTCCCAACATGGTCTGATCCACATCATCACATAGTCCAACCCAATTCAAACATTGTTTAGAAGGTACTAGGAAGGGGTACTCAGGTGATAAATACCCAAAATACCCAGGTGGTGTTACTAGGTGAGGGGTACCCATGTAGGGCATATCCAGGAGTATCCAGGGGTACCCAGGCAGTGTTACTTAGGTGAGTGGTACCCAGGTAAGGCTACAAAGGATGTGATACCCAGTAACAATACGCAGGTAGAGGTTCATAAGTACCGTATTTCTTCTAATAGGCCGACAATCTCTAATAACCAGACACCCCCTACTTTGAGGGTCTGTATCTCATTGCAGAGTGAATATCAGTGTTGTGCTGAGCTTACTCCGAGTGAGAATCTCACTGAGAATCCTCAGTGAGAATCTCACTCACAGCCTGTGAGGACAAATGTCATTCTCACTCAATTCTCAGTTAACATTTTTGAGAATTTCCGTTACATATACGGATATACGGCATTAATTTATATCATTCTTGAATAATTTCAGCCTTTATTATTTCAAGTCATGCATCAAAATCAAATGAGGTTGTAAAAATGATTGTTTACAAAGATTAGGTAGAGAATTAAAATAATCAAGAACACAAAGTAAACGTCAAGTATGTTAAGTAAAGATTTTACATAGCTGTAAAATAAGCATTGAATATAATGGGTGGAATAGGTTGTAACTGGTGGAAAGAAAGTTCGTAATGGGTTTCTGAGCCAATTTTTTTCAATGAAAATCTTTTTTTTAAAAGTTCCAAATATACAGGGTTGAAGCATTTTAGCTCCTCTTTCAAATGGTATATAACATAATACATCTGCTTTTATGTTTAATCGGTATAATGGGAATAAGAAATACAGGGCAGAAAAATGAATCATCCGCCAGCTTTTTGGGTAGTTTTCTTTGTTGCTTCCCCTTTCTTATTAAAAATTTTGCTTTATTCCATTTATTCAAACTAAATGGGTGATTTGCGTCCAGCTATTGTACGCCTTTATCAAGAGGGTAAAAGAGTGATGGAGATTTCTCGACTCTCAACATACCCCAGCCAACAGTCAGCCAACAGTTATATTCAAAATGCGATTGATAGTTTCCTAAACGGTTGCGTAAATGTATTGCTGCTAATGGTCATTTTGTGGAATAGATATATATTATGTTATATACCATTTGAAAGAAGAGCTAAAATGCTTCAACCCTGTATATTTGGAACTTTAAAAAAAAAGATTTTCATTGAAAAAAATTGGCTCAGAAACCCATTACGAACTTTCTTTCCACCAGTTATTATTCAAACCTGAGAGATAGCCAACTCAACTTGCTCTTTTGCATTCTCCTTCTGTTTCTTTTTCAAACGAACTTCAGTGATTTTAACGTTGATCTTTTCGGCAAGATCTTTGGACAGGTTTTGAAGGTCAAGCAATTCAGATTCTGCCTTGTCCAAGTCTTGATCCGCTGCCTCCAACGACTTTTTAATAGTGTCAAACAAGACATAGAAGTCGAACACAATTTACTCCCTTGAATACACAATCACTTGTTTACATCAATTCCCAAAATTTTGCTTAATGAAAATTTGCAATTTGAAAATTTCCAATTCTCACTGAGATCTCAGTGAGATTCTCACTCTCAGTGGGGACAAATTTTGAAATTCTCACTCTCACTCACAGCCTGTGAGGACAAATTTTGAAATTCTCACTCTCACTCACAGCATGTGAGGACAAATGTCATTCTCACTCACTCTCACTCACAGCATGTGAGGACAAATGTCATTCTCACTCACTCTCACATTCTCACTCGCCTGTGAGTGAGTGAGGAGAATGACATTTGTCCTCACATGCTGTGAGTCACAGCATGTGAAGACAAATGTCATTCTCGGCGGTGTGATATTACCGAGTAGCGTCAAAAATTTTATTTAAAAATAAAATTTTCAGAAAAATTTTATTTTTAAAACCCTTCAATTAGGGTTGGATTCGGTCGGTTTTTGTTTTGGATCGGCCGGTTAAAAAAACTGGCTTTTTTCAAAGCCGGTTTTCGGTTCCGGTTTTTTTCAAAAATTTTCGGTCGGTTAACAGAACTGTACCCGGTTTTCGGTTAATTTTTGTATCTTGCTAAAACCGGTTTTCCCGCTTTTTTGAAACCGGTTTTCGGTTTTGGTTAATTTGCCAAAAAACCCGGTTTTCGGTTAACCGACCAGTTCGGTTAACCGACCGAATCCAACCCTACTTTCAATCTTTATATTTCTCAATTATTGAATTGCTCAATTACTCAATTGCTTGAAAACTTATTAGAAAGCCAAGATTCAGGGCTACACGCTAGTGCAAACGAAATTTAAAAACTGCAACAAAATTCAGAGAAAAACGGCAAAATAGAAATTTACTAGTGAAATTCAGACTTTTGAGGGCGCACTTCAGTTACAGCCTTCACCAAAGTGCCCATCCGAGTGTCGAAGTGTTAATTGGAGAAATTTTTAGTGCAATATGTCCGACGAAATTCTGCCCGAAAAACAACATCCTAGCAGCGGAAGTGAAACTGGATCAGAAGTAGAAATAGATCCTTACGATGACCAACCGGCACGGATGGAAGCTTAGTACATTTTGCAATTATATTTCGCTAAATAACTTTTGTTATTTAGCTTCGAATTAAAAAGAGAACCGGGTGTCTGCGGACTGGTATGATTTCGCCAAAACTGCTTTTTGTTAAAATAATTACCGTAACTATAGTCTAATCTGGGCAATACTTGTTTCATGAATAGCGCGCTGCAGGTAATTCCGATTGTAGTTTCTTACAGTTTATGTTATCTGGTTGTTTTTTAGTGCTTGGCAAACGTTCCTCAACTGGTTTATTTTTAATTTACTTTTTGATGTGTTGGCTATTTTCCAGGTCGAGTTTTTCTTAAGCGGTCAATATCATTCTCAGATCAACAAAAACAACAAGAAAACCAAGGGTGGAGCGGTTGCTAAAGAATTCGGAAAACTCGTGCAGCAAATGTGGTGTGGAGAGCATAGTCATGTCGCTCCATGGAACTTCAGAGTTGGTTTATTTTAGTGTTTGCGTGGAAAGAAGAGTTATTGAGTAGTTATGTTCAGAAGGAAATTACGGAAATTGCCCCAGATTTCAAAGGTTACCATCAGGTGCTCTTCCTTGTAGCCATCTATCTGCCAATTATTGTCCTTTTAGCAAGATACTCAAGAGTTTACGATGTTTCTTCTTGATGGTTTACATGACGACTTGAATCGAGCGAAGAAGGAACAAAGTCTGCCGAATCGCGAATATGGACCGGAAACACCATTGAAAGAGGTATTAATGCACAGTTTTTTTAGTGATATCCCCTGTCCGTGATATCTCCTTGAAGTATCATCATGGTCTCTGTCACAAGAGGTCTCATGTTGAATATTGTTTTATCCCTATACTGTTCAGGTCGCCGACGCTACTTGGCGAAAGTACAAGAGTGACAATGACAGTATCGTGACTGACCTTTTTCATGGCCAATTGAAGTCGTAAGTAGGCCGGCCTATTCAGTAAATACTTCAAAATTGTGTGATAACGTTTTTATTATTGCAGGACAACGGTCTGTAAAAATTGCAAGGCTGAAAGCGTCACTTTCGATCCTTTTTGCTATTTGAGTCTTCCTTTGCCTAGCACAACTAAGAGCTGGTTTCATGTGCTAACTGGGCCAAAAGAACAGGAAGTGAGCATCTCGGGTAAACAGATATTTGGAAGGATGATTTCAAAAGACAAGAACCACTCATTTTAGAATGCCTTCGTAATTTTACTGAGCCGGAGCAAATCGAAAGGTTGGAGGTTCTCCTTTCTTACCTATTTTCATATCGTTTTTGTAGGAGCTGTCAGTGCGGATCCAAGATCTGTGAAAAGATTCTCAATATTTGGCGACTTCCCGAGGTACTAAAAACTTATTAACAGTAATCGCCTGTTTTTGGCTTCTTCCAATTATAAACTCGTTACAGATATTGCTGGTTCACCTGAAAAGATATCAGTTCGTCGGCAGTAATATGCACAAGATTGGAACTTGCATCAAATTCGCCTTGAAGTTAATTTTTTCTTCGTTTTCGACGTTTTTTTGATTGGGTTATTTTACAGAAATTTCAATCTTGAAGATGCGATTGCTAATTCGGAAGAAAAACATCAGCGTTATGAACTGATTTCGGCCACTTGTCACATCGGAAGTCTCACTGACGGACATTACACGGCTTATGTATTGAAAAATAAATGGCATTCAATAAGCGACGGTACCGTGATTGTAAGTAATTGAAACATTTATGAATCATTTAATTGATAATTTAGCCTTATACCGACGAGAATCTACAAGAAGCATCATCCGAAGAAGGTAAGTAGCAAAATTTTCTCGTGCTAGAGATTGAGTGATTGTCGTGATATAAATCTAGCTGCTAAGTTGGCGACCTATCTGGTTTTTTAATGATATCTTTCAGTCTACATGCTATATTATCGAAAGGTAGCGTCTCCTAGGGCATGCGTTCCTTCATCGAGGTAAAAATTGTACATGGCTGAACAACTCATGTTATTTCTCATGTTATTGCTTTTCTCATCTAGACAAGCTGGCAGTGATGGAATGAGCAGTGGCAATGATGATAAACATGATGAGATGTTCGAAAGCAGCGATAAAGACCAGCCTCAGAATAGCCCCAGAAGTTGTTCTGCGTACACTGGCTAGTATCTAGCTATGTGATATCTGCTGGCCGAGTTCACCTCTGGCTGTAATCATTCTATACAATATTCGAAGAGTTTTTTGGTGTAATACAACGCTTTGACGAATAAATGTTGTTTGTTTTCCCGTGTATTTATCTTTTTTGACGAATTGACAGTCCTCCCAATCTTAGTTGCGCAGATATTTGTGGTTATTTTCGGTTCAATTGGTTGATTTCAGATAATACATGGTGTCTTTGTATTCCCCTTCAGATACCGTGTAAATTTAAAATTTTAAATATTTTGTTTTGCCTAGATTGAAAAGCTTGTGCTGATGTGTGATTAAGTACAGACGTTCCAGATAAGGACACCCTTGCTTGTTGATAGCTCATTTTGAAGCCCTAAATCTTAGCTACAAAGTGGAATTAACAGAATTTTTTTCAATGGAGAAAAAAATTACAGCCCTTCTCGCGTTAAAACATGCTTAGGTCGACACTATTTGTGAACGTACCTTAAGGCTGTTTTAATCCAACCTGTCATTATAAAATGGTGGCCGGAGCACAATCCCCGCAATAATCCGAAAACCAGTTTAGAATTCCTTTTTGTGCGTTTTGACCACTTTTAAGTGAACATAAAGTAAATAATACGAATGGGAAAGCTATCTCCAGAAAGATATTTTTGACCAAAATTTTTGACTTTTGCACTTTTGCAGGTACTCGGGTACCTTGTTTCGTAGTCTATACCATAGCTGCACGGAAAAAATTTTCGGCGCCGGCTATATTCGGGGCGCCGGGCGCCCGCACCGGCGCCGGCGTTTTTGAAAATCGGCGCCTACCGAATTGTAGCTAAGATTGAGTACTTACATTCTAAAGCTGTTTTTGATACAAATGGCTATGCTATAGAATCAATAAACGTGTTTTTACGAAAATGTCGTATCATTATGAAACGCTGATTTTTCGCCATTTCGGCAAAATATTTTTTTCTGTTCGAGAGAAACACCGTTTTTTTGGAATGGAATGCAATTTTCTGCGGTTTTCCACATGCTAGTTAAAAAATATAAACAAATTGAACAAAAAAATAATGTTTTTGGCAAAAAAATGGGGGTGTCGTATCATTATGAAACGCACTGTATGGCACTTAATTTTTTTCGGCGCCGGGTGCCGAAATGATGAATAAATTTTTCAGAAAGTTTTTTTTTTGCAAAAATATTTTTTAAGTTCATTAGAAAAAAGGGCGGAAAACAAAATCATGCATCAATCATTTCCGTGTTATACACCAACATGGTTTTGCTTTTTAACAATAATGGTTTTGTTGGACTTTTCTTCCAGCTGTTAGCATTGAGGTGACACTAAACATTCGCTCTACAGCGGCTGTAGAGCGAAACTTTCAGCAAAAAAATCAATTGATGGAAAGAAAAATTAAGTATGAAGAAAGATCTTTACTGAAAAATTATTAAGCACATTGCTGAAAAAAGAGGCGTCGGCGCCGGCACCGGTTTTTTTTCAAATCGGCGCCGAGCGCTGGCGCCGGCGACCGTGCAACTATGGTCTATACTACGTTTTTCTCACAGGACGTGGCAGGATGTCTGTTAATCCGTTTATGATTACTTCTCTTGCTCGGATTTACCTTTTAAGTAAGTAAGTGCGTGTATCTTTAACTTTCCAATGTTTTTTATGCGGCAGGTCCCAGTGGGCAAAACTATGTTCAAAGTCTATCTCATTTGTTCCTTTCAGAAAACTTTGATGCACGAGAAAATAACCAGAACCAGTATGTCTCGGTCAGTGTGGTCAATTTTGGTTACTAACTTACACGCTAAAAAGCAAGTGGTCGTTTTTTGGCGGTTTTCTCGAAAAACTTTTTTGGCAATCTGCCTCCAAGAGTTTTTCTAAAAAGCAGTTGAAAAACGTAAAAGGAACATTTTTTTCCAAAAGTAGTTGGAGAATTTTCAAAGGAAAAGGTTTTTGAAAAAGTAGTTGGAAAATTTTTAAACGAAAAGTTTTTTTCCAAAAGCAGTTAGAAATTTTTGAAAGGAAAAGTTTTTGGCTAAAGTCCATTATACCGCGTAGCCCAAAACTGGCTTAAAGCGTGTTTTTTTGATGTGTGAGCAGTGTTGTCCATTTGGCTCGCGCGAGCCAAACGCAAGACCCCAAATCGCATGACCTAGCGAGCCATATGGGTTCGAGCCATATGGCTCGCCTTTATTTTTATTCGCGAGCCAATTGGCTCGCGTACTTGTTTTTTGAAAGCGAGCCGAACACGAGCCAAAAAGATAAAGCCATTTGTATCGCGAACCATTTGGCTCGCGAACATAATGAACAAATGGTTCGGCTCGGCTTTTATGTGAGTTTTTAAGATATCGCCAAATGCTATTTTTAAGAACAAATTCTGTTCAATTTTTTTCAATTTGTTAACTATTTTAGGCGCAAATTTATATTTGTAAGCTTTTCTGTTGCTTCGGGCGGTTAATTCGTCCCCAGTCAATTCGTCCCCGGTGAATTCGTCCCCGGTGAATTCGTCCCCAGGTGAATTCGTCCCCAGGTGAATTCTACGTTTCTACCAACACATGAAGAGCCGATAATTTTTAAATAATGTCGCAACAAAAGCATTGAAAAAAAAGCTGGTAAATTGATATTATTTCCTGCAAATACGCGCTGGTCATCCCTTGAGATAACATATTCAAGGCTTCTCGAAATAGTTGAGGATGTCAACAAAATATCTCTAGGCCAACAATTTTCAAATCTGATGTGGACTTATTAAGTCAGATTGTAGAAATCATTAAACCATTAAGAAGAGTGACTGACGAATTACAACAAGATAAACGGCCTACATTATCCCTTTGGCTTCCTGGAATTTTGTGTCTTTCGAATTTTTTAAAAGTTACAGGGCCCTGCCACATTCCTCGATCCCAGTGTGTCTTGCATAAACGTAGCTCTAGGAATGGAAGATAGAGCAAGGGAGGCGATTCAATTTATTGTAAGCTTCTGTTAACCTTAAAGTTTACTTCAGCCCAATTATTTATAACGCATAATCTAGGCTCAGAAGTTTGCAGCAGAATCTGAAAATGGAAATGAAAATCCGAGTTCTGTGCAAAGCACCACATATCAACCGACCCAGAAACCACTTTTTGACTTTTATGGTCAAAATATGCGTCCAGTAACACGAGTTACAAAAAAAACTGGTCTAAACTTTGAAATTGAGTCTTATTTTAAAGAAATGTGGAAAGCAACAACGCCAAATAATGCTGCTGCGTTTTGGAATAGTCATAAAAAAAAGTTTTAGCATCACCTTCTCATGCAGGAGCGGTAGAGAGGATGTTTTCTCAATTAACACTTCACACAGCCGGACATAAGGCCCCAACTAATGGGATATTGGCAAAGCGAAAAGTTCTTATGAGTTTCAACCGTCGATTTATTGTTAAAGACAAGGAAAAT
Source organism: Ditylenchus weischeri (assembly GCA_029231635.1). Taxonomy (NCBI): domain Eukaryota; kingdom Metazoa; phylum Nematoda; class Chromadorea; order Rhabditida; family Anguinidae; genus Ditylenchus; species Ditylenchus weischeri. Next base: position 113,095 of record JAMRYI010000408.1, on the reverse strand, counting down.
GAATAAAGTATTACCACAGCGTAGTGTGTGCAAAAAAAAACAGACAAAAAATTACAAAAACGAAAAGAATAAACAAGATTTGGGCTTTATTTTAACTCACACTATTTTTTGCGAGCTGAACCATACGCGCATTATGTATGCGAGCCAAATGGTTCGCGAACCATATGGCTCGTGTATGTGTCGCAAGCACTTTGCTCTCTATGTAAGGCGAACCATATGGCTCGCGAGCCATATGGCTCGCCATATATTATTGGCGAGCGAGCAGCTCGCGTCCTGTTAACAGGACGCGAGCTGCTCGCTCGCAAACGAGCCAAACGCACAACACTGTGTGTGAGCAATTAAAACATACTTAAAACGTGTTTTTAGAGTGCGGAAGGCCATTTTTGGAAAAAAAAATTTTGACCAAAATTTGACTTTTTGCCTTGGGGGACCAAGGTAAACCACCTGGATAGGGTACCTGGATACCGTTTCTATTCAAAATTCTCCCTGGAGCTCTCACATTTATATAAAGGGACAGCCCTTGGCCCGGACCATGTACCCCCAAAGGGGCTTTCTATTGAATTAGGGTGCCTGCCGAAGGCAGGCAGGTATAGGATATATTGTACCGGTACCCTATCCAGGTGGTTTACCTTGGTCCCCCAAGGCAAAAAGTCGATTTTTGGTCAAAATTTTTTTTTCCAAAAATGGCCTTCCGCACTCTAAAAACACGTTTTAAGTATGTTTTAATTGCTCACACATCAAAAAAACACGCTTTAAGCCAGTTTTGGGCTACGCGGTATAGTGCACTCCTGCCAAGTTTTTTTCCAAAAGCAGTTAGAAAATTTTGAAAGGAAAAGTTTTTTTTCCAAAAGCAGTTGAAAAATTTTGAAACGAAAAGTTTTTCTAAAAGCAGTTAGAAAGGCTGAACGGAAAAGTTTCTTCTAAAAGCAGTCATGAAAAGTTAAAATGAAATATTTTTTTAAGAAGCATTCGGAAATTTTAGCTATGTAACGCTTTTTCAAAAAACTGTTTTGGTATTCTATCGTTTAATGCTTTTGGTTGCATAATTAATATGTAAGATGCATAGTTTACTTTTCATTTAATTAGGACGGTGATGTATTTTAGGTTTAAATTTGTCAAAATTGATGGCGTGGAGAAAGCAATCTGTCCACTTCACCGTGCCAAACAAGAACTTCAGGCGAAAACAAGTACTCTGAAGATCCACCTGAATGCTTTCCACAAAGAAATTGCTGATGCGTACTGCACTCCGACGAAGATTAAAAAGAAAAATGGAAGAAGGTGGAATGTGTTTACTCAGAGGTTTATAAATTTTGTCATTGATTTTTTAGAATCTACCTGGATGGACTCTACGCACGCTTTCACTCTCTGCCGACAATTTCTCTCCGAGCCATTACTCACAGATATTTCCGAGAATGGTTGGAGGAGCTGCTCAAATCAGATCCTGATGGTGATTACCCAAGAGCCACAACACAAACAGGTCTAAACTTCATGCAGAGGCCATACATATAAAAGAAAAGCTGGTGAAAACAGTCAGTTGTTATTAGATTTTTTATGTCTTTCGATCGACAATTTTTGCAGCTTGAGGAACCGAAGTACAAACCATCGCTTGCCGTGGATGCCTGGACGGATTGCGCTAATCGAAACTATTTGTCAAACACTATGCACATGGTTAGTGCTAACGGAAATTCTAGCTTATTCTTATACTGTAACCTAACAGCACTTTTACTGACTTAAAGACCTTGTTCTGCGAAGTAATGTCCTTGGGGTACGCCGAATAAAAAGCCGTAACCATACCGCTGAAGTGATCCGCCACAATTTGGAGAATTTTCTTAGTGTTTTTAACTCAAGAATTGAAAATTTTACAAGAATCATGACCGACAATGCTAGCCCTATGATAAAGGACTTCGCTTTTAGAGATTCTACAGGTAGAACAAATATTTAGAATATTTACCATTATTATTTTTTTATAACTTTTTAGTACTCTTCCCGAACAGACTGACTGAAGAAGAAAAAGATGAAGAGCCAACTGATGAAGGTAACAGCACAGATGGCAGATAGAACTGCTCTATAGAAGAAGGCGAATTGAGCGAAGACGAAGTTGAGGACGACGATGAAATGATAGCTAGAGCCATTCGATTCCATCAGGAAGAGGAGGACATTGGGTAGGGTATCCGGCTGTCAATGTTAATTTTCTGATTGATGTTATAATGTTATCTATTTTAGATTTGATGACCCTCTCCGCATCCTTTGCTTTGTTCATGAGATTCAGCGCACTCTGGTTATGGGAATGGGCAAATCTCTCCACAGGACTTATGCTTTCAAGAGGCTGAGAATGATGATAAAAAAAATTATGAAATTTAAATTAATTTTATTCAGGCGAAGCTGGCAAGAAAGTTCGTCGGCTTTTGATGTTCGTGTCTACTAGGTGTGGATCTTGGATACCAGTTGTTCGGCGTGTGCTTACAATAGAAGGTATAATTGTTAGAGTGGCTAAGACCCACAAATTCGACTATCCAGACCAGGTTTGTCGTTATTATTTTCTACAAACTGTTTTATTAGTCAGTTAATACTTAGGATGAGATGGATTATCTGCGACATGTTCTAACAATCTTACAGCCACTCGAAGAAATTATTATTGCCAGCCAATCATCCAAGCGTGTCACAATTTCTTCCAGTCTTCCCATGTATAAGTTTCTGGCTGCTCACTTGGAGATTATGTAGGCGATAAATTGTTTATATACTTCCAATTTTACGATAAAATCTTAGGAGGAAATTCCCGAGGCAAGCGACGCATACATACTGATTGGTCAGCTTTGCGTAGACATGAAAAGTCAGTTTCGTTATTTGCATAACGAGACAATGGAGACCTTCGACAGTATTTTCTTAGTCACAACAATGTGTGATGTAAACACAATGGACACACTGGATCCGGAAGAAGAGCAGTTTGGAATTGATCATCTCATCAAAATGGTTATACAAGCTGTTATCTTACTTACATCCCTGTTTTACGATTATCATTTTCAGTTACCAAGAGTCTTGTTGCCAGCGATGGTCAGCTATGATGTTCCCACTAACGAAGATCGCCAAGAAGAGGGAAGCTTTGCTGCTTTTATGAATAAACAAAGAATAGAGAAACAAGGAAATGCCAAAGCATCGGTCCCTACCTGTAGTAATCGAGTGATGGTTTTAAAACTGTTGGAGAAGCTGCACGGACTTCCTCGCCTCGATAATCAAGAGTATGATTCTATCGTTGTTTTGGCGGCCCTCAAGGATAAGGTCAGCAGTTTATATTGCCAATTATTGGCAGAAACTATTTTGGCTTACTTTTCATTCTTTCAGGAAAATGGACATCTCATCAATCATTGCATTTCTCTCTTGAGTGTTCCAGCTACAGGATCTCCGATCGAGAGAGTGTTTTCCATTGCCGGTATGATGACTAACAAGCATCGTTCACGAACAGAAGAAGAGCTCCTGAATGCAAAATTAACCGTCTATACAAACCATTTTGTTCTTTTTCTTTATGGTTAGATTTTGTTAACCTTTTCTCTTGCCGTTGATATTTTATTCAATAAAGACATTTTGAAAGTTGAGTTTTATTGTAAAGTAGAATCTGGATTTAGTAATTTTCCTAGGAGACTGGCCTAAAGGCGCACTGAATCAAGGGCTCATTATATCACTATATGAAAATGACTAAATGAAGGTTTTCACTCAGATCTTTTGCACTCAAAGCAAATTAGACCTAGTAGAGTCTTTTTATTGCAACAATAGAACAGGAGTGACTACATCAGGGTTCATTATATGGCTATACGATTGTATAAAGTAATCAAAAAGCAGGAAAATAGGTAGATGCAGGATGTGAATATATCAGTGGCAGGCCATAAACACAAGAGTTATTTGAAAAAGCACTTGTTGACTATAATTTCGACTGCTTTCAGAAGAAACTTTTCCGTTCAGCCTTTTCTAACTGCTTTTGGAAAAAACTTTTCGTTTCAAAAATTTCCAACTGCTTTTTCAAAAATCCTGGAACTTTTGTTGCTTCATTTTGTTAAAGGTAGCTAAAACAGCCTTAAGGTACGTTCACAAAAAGTGTCGACCTAAGCGTGTTTTTCCTTCGTTGAAAAAAATTTACATTCCTTCCCGCGTTAAAAATACGCTTAGGTCGACACTCTATTTGAACGTAGCTTTCAACCAAACAAAAAATTCAGTCCTTATTGAGGGGGAGGAGTGTCCTTAATCGGTAGCGTCGACCGTATCTCCCCCAGCATATATCTCCCAGGCCTCGTTTTTAACTTAGGCTTAGGTTTAGGCGCCGGATACACCAGCAAATGTTAACCGACACTAAAACATGTCTTGCGTGGTACAAAAAAATTAGAATAAAATATGTTTTATATATGTGAAAAGTAAGTAAATTCATGTAAAGATACATGCTGGGGAGATATCTGCTGGGATATACAGGGTGTCCCAAGAAATTTGATACACTTTGAAGAGCCATAGCTTTTTTTCTGGGTCGGATTCCGTAAATCTGTAAACACAGATCGACTCAGAATCGCGTGACAATTTTTTTGGTGTATCACACGCGAAAAAAAAATCCGACCAAAATTTCGAAAATTAGCCTTGGTCCACCCTATGGTGTGAAAAAATTTTTCACACCATAGGGTGGCTGTCTTAGATGTCTTAGACCTGTCTTAGATATCGGAAAATCACGAGCGCCTTTGCAGAAGTGCTGTCTGTTCCATCTATTCCAATCAATTTATTTCGAAATCCAGTCATGCGTAACTTCATTCATGAATTGAACCCAAGTGTTGAGGTAAATTTTTTTTTGCAATATTAACGAAGCAAACTATACTACGTTTTCTGACAGATAGCAAGTAGCTTTGCAAGCCTCAAAAAAATTCCTCACGACCGGTTTGAGCAGGTCAAAAAAAAATCAAATGTCTCATTGCTAAGTTACCTCAACGTGGATCGATCACTGCTGATATATGGACTGACAAAGGAATGAAACATTCTTACTTGGGTAATCGTAGAAATTGCTTTTATATACGTAAAAGAACATTTTCAGGATTTACGTTCCACTATTGCAAGAGCGATGGCACTCTGCAGAGAATTTTTTTTGGTCTTAGCGAAGTAAGAGGTTCACACACGTGAGTTGCTATACGATCTGAAACGGAATTGTTGCTCTCAGAATACGGCCTTGAGGTGCAAAATTTATTTAAAGTTGTAACAGATGGTGCCAGCAATATGTCCAAGGCTTTCAACGATATTTTTCCAGGTACCTATTTTTCTGAAAAAGCTCTTTTTTCTCATAGCTTATTTCAGTGGACGTTAACCTTCGTTTTTTGGACACTGACGATTGTTATAGCTTCTACGATGATACAGAAGACGACGATGAAGAATTACAAGAAGCTGACTTGGCTGTCCAGTAAGTAGAGTCGCTTCATACTTTTAGATGAAAAAATATTCAGATCTGCATTTCCGCTACGTTTGAAGTGCTTCGCCCATTCTTTGCAGCTGGTAATTGTTGACATGTTTAAAAAGTTCGTCATACCGAATACTGCTTACTCAAAGATGATGGCTCTGGTCAACTACTTTGGAAGATCAACACTTGCATCACAGGTAACTTGTATATTTCTCTGTCTCTCTTCATTCAGTGTCATTAGGAGCTGAAAGCAAAAACAGGAGGCAATCTCGTACCACCCTCAAGAACTCGCTGGTCATCTCAAATTCTTGTCTTGGAATGCTTTCTGAAAAACGAAGAAGGTGTTGCAACCATTGCGAGGCAAAAAGGAATAGAGACACTGACTCGAAATGAACTTCAGGTTGGTTTGATTGCTAAGGATCCTTCTTAACATGATTTATCACTCTAACCTTTAAAGTTTCTTCACCAAATATACCAACTGATGAAAATATTAGTTGATATGCTTCAAAGAGTACAAGCAGAAAAGACAATGACGATCTCGTTGGGATATGGGTACGTTAAGATTATTTATAAATCGCTGATAAAATTCAAGGTAACTACTTTGAGAATATTAAATTTGGAACATACACTAAGGCATACTTTTAGGAAAGATTTCCAAATTCTTCTGAGCTTGCTGAAGGATTGAAAGAAATTATGGATAAGCGGTTTGAATGCTTTATGAACGTGAACTCTCTTGACTTCGATCCGATTCTTCTTATTGCGGCTGTCCTAGACCCCAACACTGCTTATCATCTCACGGATGATGATTTCGATATCGCTATTAGTTCCATCAAAAATATGGTAAAAGCTTTTTTGCCTAATTCTTCCAATCATGCACGACTCTAAATTTAGATTCAAATACGTGAAACAGAATCTAGAGAAAATTTGCCAGAGAACATACTGATAAACTCTACTCTTGACCAACTACTTGCTGAGTACGCAGAAGAGCAAACAAGTCGACGAAAGCTCAGAGAAAAGATGGTGGAGATGCTTGGCTGAAGCAAATTCTGCAAAGAGTAATTGGGATGAATCCTCTTGGCAAGTCAAAAGTTGATGCACTAAAGTACTGGTCGAACTTCATTGATACGGTCATTTGTGACATATTGTGATGTTTTCAACCAATTATTCGTCTGTTTTAGGATTCTAGACCTGTGGCTGTACTGGCGTTGGAAGTTCTTTCAGTTCCGCTTTCAGGCGCACCAGTTGAGAGAATCTTTTCGCAGGCTGGGTTAGCAACTTCAAGGCATCGCAATAGAACTAATTTCGAATTGTTAAATTCTCAACTGTTCATTTATTGCAACCGCAATATTTAGCTTATTTATTGTCGTCTCACTTGGTTTCCTCGTAATAAAGAAAGTGGTGTTGCTAGATGTGTGATTGTGAGTTCAATAACATGCGGGGAACATACCCGTATGGCCATTTCATTTTGGGAGGCTTCTTTTGAGCCGCCAACTTTTCATGGGCTAAGGCTCAGGCACAGAGTAGGGGATGACTGTTAGGACGGACTGGAATTCATGTGACACAATATTTGTTTTTATGATCTTTTCTGAATATCTGCGTAGTGCGTTACCTCTCACTAAGCAGCATTGAAGAAACCTTATATCAATCAAACAGTATGTCAGAATCAACACTAAATTTAAACTAACAGTTAGCCTTGAGACTAACTATGTCAGTGTTAGGCTAACACTAACCTAACACTAACACTAACACCTGAAACTAACCTAACACTAACACTGACACTTGAAACTAACCTAACACTAACACTGATTTTTAAACTAACCCTACACTAACACTAACGTGTTAGTGTAGAACTCTACACTAACTCTACACTAACACTAACGTGTTAGTGTAGAGTTAGTTTAAAGTGTTAGTGTTAGAGTTAGGTTAGTGTTAGCCTAACACTAACATAGTTAGTGTTAGTTATGAAAACACTGTGAAAAATGACCGACATTTTTCAAATTCCAGCCTTTCCGAAATTCGGTTATTTCTTGCATTAAACGTATGGATAGGTCTTTAACCCACGAAAAAACATACGCACGCAGTTTTTTTCTCAAGTTTATTGCTGAACATAACATAACAATTGAAGGCAGCAACTATCTCAATTCAACAGATTGGCGGGGCAGAAAGCTTTTTCTTGAGGAGTGAAGATCATCTGAACAAGAAATAAAAATAAAAAATGTCGGTCATTTTTCACACCATAGGGGGACCAAGGCTAATTTTCGAAATTTTGGTCGGATTTTTTTTCGCGTGTGATACACCAAAAAAATTGTCACGCGATTCTGAGTCGATCTGTGTTTACAGATTTACGGAATCCGACCCAGAAAAAAAGTTATGGCTCTTCAAAGTGTATCAAATTTCTTGGGACACCCTGTACATCCCCCTATATATGCCCATTTATATGCTTCATAACCGGTTTTAGTCAGTCTGACTCACTAGTAACGCTTGAGATGCTGCTGACCACGAGATAAAGCTCATTTAAGTGATAAAATAATTTCTAAATGAATATACTGACCTTTTTCAAAAAATTGTCGGGTCGGAATTTTTTTACTTGCCCTGCTTCCACTCGACTTGCGTTAAATTTGGTATCAATGACCTCAGACAACTTTTCAAAACTAGGCGAAAAAATTTCTTGTATCAGATAGAACGTTTTAAGGCAGGAATTCGTTATCTGAATTCCTCGGTTCGGTCGACATTCTTGGCTGCGCAAACTTTGTTGAACATGTACTTGGCTAAGTTTCCCGGAATGTGCGAAAAAGACAATTTTCGGTCAAAAATTTTTTTTCATTATCGATATAAAATATAAAATTATCGAGCCCCACCTAAAAACTCTTTTTCTACACTTTAATCATGCTAAGACGACTGAAAAGTGGTCAAAACACGTTTTTGGGCACAACACAGATTCCGAAATCTAGCCCGCTTTAAGAGGTCGTAACTTTTTTGTATGTCGGATTAGGAAATTCTGTGAACGCAAAAAGACTTAGAATCGCGTGACAATTTTTTTGATATACAGGGTGCGTCAAAAAAAACTTGACCACCTAAAAAAAATTGGTGTACGTAACACATTGCCTGGCCGATTTTCGAATTTACCGTACTTCCTCTAATAAGGCTTATTTTTCAACCTCCCTCTAGGAAGCCGCTTTATTAGAGCGGGCCGCCTTATTGGAGCAGGCCGCCTTATTAGAGGAAATACGGTGCGGAAGTCTCCACAGCGTATGACTTTTGATTGCGACCATAAATTAGTCTTATTACATACATAGTTTTTTTCTGTTCTGTTACTTCCTGGGTTTGAGAACAGGCTACATGCTTAGAGAATTTACACTCTTTACTACACCTTAATTCATATTGGGTTTCAAACACACTGTAAATGTTATTTTCTATGTTATTCACGCGCAAATGTTATTCACGCGCAAGACAATAAATAAAATACCTACAGGAGATCTCCGCTAATTGAAATGTTCTTGCTTGCTTGTGCCAAACGATGAGAAACTCCTCCATCTGTGCATGCTTGCCTGTTTTTAGATGCGCTCACTTTGCTTTACTCCCACCATCAATTGCGGCGAATATTGCAACCTTCTCTTACAAAATACATTGCAGCGTGCTGCGTGCGATTCCGAATTCTTTTGCCAGTGCAGTTTGACTGCTGTTCTTCTCATACGCTTCAATGATGATCTTCTTCTTCTCCAGAGTAGACCCGCGTCAAAAAAAAACGTCACTTTGTATGAGTAGTCATAGCTGATGCGCCTAAAACAGTATGATTAAAAATATGTGCAAGCCAACAAAACGAGACACCAATCTGTGGAGACTAGCCGAAGCCAAACAGACAATTGTTCACAAAACTAAAATTTTGGCGACTTTTTTCAAATTTTTCTTTTTTCAAACTTATACGCCGTTAAATCGAGGGTCTTAATATTTTAGGGGACCGGGCCAGGGGTGCCGTTAAATCGAGGGTTGACTGTACATAACTTCTGTTACGCGTAACACCTTTTTTGAGTCGCGTAACAGATCCGCATAACAAAAGTCACGTAACAGCACTTTTTGATGTTACGCGTAACAACCGAGTCACGTAACAAGTTTCAATGAGAAAAACAAGAGGGAGAAAAATACAATTTTTGCACGCAAATTGTTCAAAACTGCGCTTCTCACCAATATCTAAACGTAATCTCGCTCGAGTACCGAGCAAAAAATTCACACCGCCACAGAACGCTGAACTTTATTTCTGAACTTCAACAGAAAACATTCACACAAACCAAACTAATCCTTTATAGATTCCTGAAATTCTCGGAGGCTCATTTCTGCCACGCTTTTTTTCTGACACGATCCAAGGCTGGACTTTCCAATAAGCAATGTGGCTGGCGACTTCTTGCCAGATCCTTCCAGAAGGCTCTTCTCCCACTTGCTGATCAGGTACCGAATTTCTGCTGAATTTATTAATGCAAAATTGCTATCATAGATAAAACTACCTTAGCACTCCAAGATAGCATGCTTTCCACTGGCGTCCTCGACTTGGTGAAGGAATTCATCAGCTTCTAAAGCCAACGGAAAAATTTTCTTGTTGCTTTCGGCAGCGATTTCAATGGCGTTGACTTTATCAGAGCAGACGGTGTCGCGTTTGTCGCACGCATCCTAGGTTTTATCATTTAAAAAAAGCAAGATTTATAGATTAAGAGACTGTTGATCACTGTTGATCGGAAAACGTGTTCACTGTGCGAAGGAAGAACATCTTCTCCCAAAATTCTCCAAAATTCCACCCTGGCTCCACGTCGTCTGCACCGTCTCCTGTCTTCCCTTCGATCCGACGACAAGTCATTCGATGATTGGAGGCTAGGTTCTCCCATATCTTTTTCAGCAAAGGAACTAAATAAGATGTAAAACTATGTTGTTCAAGCGTTAACTAAGTTGCAAACCTCCAAATTGCACGTCCTTGTAGGTCTCAATGACGGTGTTGTTAATGCTCAACCACTCGGCTTGCTTCTTTCCCAGGCTTGGATAGTCGGTGTTGGTCGGATTCCACAGCACTGGTTTGTTCCGCACCAGCTCGATTAGGAATTTTGCCTGCGTATCTGCTCCTCTGTCAGTAAATGGCGTCATGATCTAAAAAAACCTTTCATATGTATTTTTGTAATTATTTTTTCAAGTTTGTGCATTCGAAGTCTCCATCGCCTAAAAACACATAAGGCAGCATATCTTATTGATTGAGTGGCAAACTGGCTTCTTCTGACTCCAGAAACGTCCTCAACGGATCCATAGCGTCGAGTCCAGAAGCGCCTATATCAACAGCTATGAAGCGCGACTCTGCATCGGCAATGACGAGTAGAACGATAGAGTAGAATTTCTAGAATTTGCTCATATACATCGCCGTTTATAAGTTTTCATCTAACAAAAACAATTATACGATTACAATGAGTCGCCAAATTATAGAATAAATCTTAACCACCAACACATTGGCACCAAATTAAAACTTAGTGTACAAAACCTGAGAAAGACAGCCAGTGTTTCCATCCCTTGAATCAATAAGATGTGTCGGGCAATGTCCTTCCAATCGAGATCGTATCTAATAGTAGGTAAAATAGTCAAAGGCAAGCATGACCAAAATTTTCGAGCCTTGAATAGACCCAGGGTTGGCAGGGTGAAGCTTTTTCAGCCACACCCCCTGGCACAGCCCTATCTTTTTATTGGCGTGCTTTGGGTGTGGCTCAAAAAAGCCACACCGATAGCACACATTCGGAAAATTTATGGGGTGTGGCTCGGGTGTGGCTTAATGATTCTGACAAGAACTTATTGCTGAGTTCTTTTTCAAAAGTTATATGCTTGAAAGAATTCTGTCGACAACCCTTTGAACTCTTTTAAACGCCCTAAAGCACCTCAACACATTTCAAAAAACGCTAAATAATTACTCAAATCACGTAAAAACGCCTCAACAGATCTGAAATTCGTACGCAAGGGAGAATAATCCTGAACAATAGAAAACTCGGACACTTCTTTTGAAAATGATATTTATTATTTTCATCAGAAAAGTTAAAAACGAACATAAAAAATCCAAACAGAATATAAATGATTGAAAATTGTTTTTGAATTGGCGGGGACAAATCAAAGCAGGTGAGCATGCCCCTGTAATAACGTTAATACGTTAACTAATCATTAGTTCTGTACAGAACAGTATTGTTGAAATACATAACGCCCGGATAAAAGTATGCCTTCATGCCAAGGATTGTGACTTCGTCACAGCGACCAGCCACGTGGCTCACGTCTCTTGTCTAAAAACAATGAAAAAACTCAAAAGTATCATGTATTGGGTTGTCTCACAATTAATGAGACTTTTTTAAAATTATACACTCAACTTTTTTCTTTTCAATTTGTAATTCTTTTTTGCGTTTGCCTTTTTTCTTTGATACTAATCCAGATGTCTTTTTTATCCCTTATATGGAGCATCGACTTTTTCATTGTTTTAATAGATTAAAGTTTCGATAGATCTCATGACGCGCACCGACAATCACGAGCACATTCGTCACGTGTTGCTATATCATTTCGATAAGGGTAGCAAGGCCGAAAAGGCATGTACAAAGATCAATAAAGTGTACGGAGAATTTGGCCGCAGAAGTGGGAATTAGGCTTCGAGTATGAATAACTGTTGAATGTTTGTTGACAAATAAAGTGTTTTGGTTAAATGCACGACAGATCGAAAAAGTCTCATTAATTATGAGACAACCCAATAAAATGTACTTGGCCAGCATGGCAGCTTAAATACGCCACATTCGATCCCACTGGTGCAGTCGACTTGCACACTGATGCTTTTTCGGAGAGGTGGAGTCTACTAAACACACAACGGCTTGAATCACTCACTGACAACCAGAAACCAAACTTGTTTTGTCAACAGCTTTTGCCATTCTCCGCTTTTGGTTTGTTACCGACTTGTTCCACCTCACGGAGACTGCTTGCCTTCGCTTGGCTGAGAGAATAGCTTTTGCTAAAATGTACTTGGACAGCATGGCAGCTTAATACGCCACATTCTCCAAAGGGCTCTACTTTAGACCAATGACAGTGGATATGTTCTGCATTGCTCGAGTTGGTCCAATGACCATGAAATCCGATACTAGATCGGTCTTCCCTTAATCAATGTCTTTTGTAAGCCTAAGCAAGAGGATTGGACATTGTTTTTTGAGTCGCAAAAAAAGTTCAAGTGAAAAGTCGTACTTTGATGCGGCACCAACAGTTGCCAACTTAGACGATGAATTGACTATCTACCTTAGTCTGATCATAAATGTACCAGCTTTGGAGTTCTGGAAAGGATTTAGCAATGTATATTAAATATGTTAAAAAAATATTTTTTAACTATTTTTAAGAGATTGCCAATGCTCGCTTTGATTGCTAAGAAATATCTCAAAAAGTGCAGCGAGTGAAAGAGCTTTCAGTGCACTTCGATTTGTTGCCACAGATTTAAGGAACAGGATGCCCGAAGAAAAGATTTCGAATTTGTTGTGTGTTAGATCTTTGCTAGCAAATGTTCTTATTACTGATTGTAATGCTACATTCTAGCGCCCCTGAAAATAATCTTTTCATGCGTCTGAGTCAATAAAAAAATGAGTGCTTTTAACTGCTTTCAAATTACTCCAGGTTTTTATTTATGAGTTACAACAATAGTCGAACGACAGATCTGTGCTAAACCATTAAGCCATAACCGAGGTCACACCCGTCTAAATAGAAAAGCCACACCCCATGAATGTTTTGTATGTGTGCTACGAGTGTGGCTTTTTGAGCCACACCCAAAGCACGCCACCAAATTTTTAATTTGAAAAATGCAAAAAGCTACACCTGAGCGAAAAAAGCCACACCCTGCCAACCCTGAATAGACCGCATCAAATACACAGCTTTGTTGAGCCGCATTCAAGTCGCTTCAAGTCGATTTCCTCGGGGCTGTTGTAGTATCGCCAGAACGCTGCGAAAGAATTGCGTTGCAGTGCTGCCTGATAATAAGCCCGCCGAATGTAGCTTCTTTTCCAATATCCAATAGCTTCAAGTAGAGCATGATCCATTAGCCTGAACGTATAACAAGCATAAGTAAGGAGAGCCAGGTGAAAAAAATATCGCAACCAGTGCTCGGGTAACACAGAGCTCACAAAAATAAAGTCAGGAATTTAAAAATTACTTATTCCACTCTGTTATTTTTGTGTTACGCCACTCGGTGTTATGCGTAACAAAACGATACGTTAAGAGACTTTGTTACGTGACTCGAACGTAGTGTTGCGCGTAAAATACATGCGTAACACGAGTCGTGTAACAAATTCTGTTACTTAACTCGTGTTGCGCCACTCGCGTTACGCGACTCAAAAATAGTGTTACGCGAAACACTAGTCAAATTGTGTTACGCGGGTCGTGTTACGCGGGAGTCTGGGTGGATCTTATGAAAATTGCAGAAGAGTAGATAAACTATGAATTGCGTTCGAAAATTGATTTAAAGTGGTCAAGTTTTTTCGAAACACTCTGTATAGTGTCAAAAACACGATTTTCGCTTGATCCCCCTGTGGTTTGGGTCCTCGACCGTAAATGGCCTCTGGAGGGCGAAGGCCCAAACCACAGGGAGGACCATGCGAAAATCGTGCTTTTGTCATTATGCACCAAAAAAAATTGTCATGTGATTCTAAGTCGACAGACATTTTGGAATTCGACATACAAAAAAGGGTGCATAGACGTTTCCTCGAAAATGAAACTTTTTTCATGCCTTGGTCCCCTGTTTATTTTTTTGTAAAAAAGTTTTAGTTCAAAAAATATGTTTAAACCACACGTTTAAGTCCGTGCTAACATGCGCTGGCCTATCCTGAGCCTAAGCCTAAATGCGTAAAAATTCGAAAAATCGAAAAAAGTTGAAAAAGTCAACAGGGGGACTATGCTTCGAATTTAGAAAAATTTCCTCGAAAATGAAAAAAGTTTTATTTTCGAGAAAACGTCTCTACACAAAAAAAGTTATGACCTCTTAGAGTGTTCCATATTTTTGGCCCACCCGGTATAATCAGCTTTTTTCTTAGACAGAGCCTTAAGGGTAGACTAGGCCAGCAAATATTAAGACGGACTTAAACGTTTGTGTCGAAATGTGCGACTGTCTTTCCTTCTGTGGGTATCCAAGTAGTCAATTACTTTGGTAAAAGTGTCAAAGGCGTCTTTTGTAGGGAATCTTACACTAGCCGATACTTGTTTTGCATAAGTTGTGCAATTTCACGAGCATTATTTTTTTGAAGATATATCTTGAGCGGAGTATTAATTCCTCTGAAACTCATTTTTCACAATACATTGATTAGAAGATATTTCGTCAAGCGTAAAGAAAAGGCCACTTAGGAACATCTGCTTTAAACGACAAAGATAAGCTCATTGGGCCCAAATACTGCGGTATGCGATTGACAGTGCCACTAAGAAGACTATATATTTACTTGTTCTAATTCAGCGCCTCAAAGATTGATCCAGCTAAACACCATGGGCTTAATAATTTGACATGCTCAAACACTTCTTTATTTGAAGACATCGTGAATAAATTAAACACATAACAACAGTTGGAGCATATCACTTTAAATTTTCTTCTTCTTAGCCTTTGGCACAGGAGCTGGATTGGGATTCTTCGCCTTCTTCTGCTTTTTTTTCCCTTCGATCTGGTCACTAGTGAGCGGCTTCTAGAAAAGTTTGTAAAGTGGCAAATACAGGGTGCCCGGAAATTTCGCGCAAGTTTTTCGATATTTGAATATTACACGTCATGCTTTTATCAATTCATGCTGTCTGCATGGTGTACTGCATGTTTTCTAAGATTTATTAGGTAGTCTTTTAATGCTTTTGCCGTTTAGACCATAACTGACACCAAGAATAAAAAATTGCTCGAAAATATTCTCCTTGAAAATTTCAAACTCGGGCCAGGAGGAATGTGCTGAATCAGTCGGCTTCTATTTTTTCGTCGCATTTAATGATTCATCTTTTTCTTTGCTCTCAAGATGCTGTGTGGTTTGTTATCGAAAACTCAAAATTTTGGAGACTTCCGTGTTTAAGGGTCCCGTAAACGGAAATAGACCGGACAAGGAGCTACGTACACAAAAATTTTTTTGATGTGTGCGCAATTTCCGGATACCCTATAGACCATCAAGGAAAAAATAGAAGTGATTGAGAGAAAACCCACCTTTAGATAGTTTATGGCCAAATCAAAGAACATCGGCTTGCAAGGCATAGGCTGCAGTGGAGGCAAGGAGGAAACACTGGTTTTCAGGCTCTTCAACTTTGATATGTCCACTTTGCGCCAATCTTCATGCAGCTGCTTGAGCAATTCCTAAAAAGCCGCATTACAACAAGATGAAACAAGACAGTCTATGATAAAAACCTTGGTAGAGTCTTCAGCAGCTGGCTTACTTTCAGACTGCTTTTCTTTCTCGAATTCATTTGCAAGCTTCTGGAACAAGCGTAAAAGTGAGAATAACATAAATTTATTCAAGAACTTTTAATATTACGTTGAAGTCAAGATCGAGCTCTTCCTCTGCATCATTTAAATTCAGCTTCTGTACTTCTTTGGATGGCGCCTCTTCACTGCAATTGTACTCACACAGCCTCAAAGTATTCTGAACTTCCCTGCATCTAAACAAAGAAATTTCTTTCGATCATTCGTTCTCAAAAAAGATCCTCATTTACCTGGATGTGTATAGGTCAACAAGCTCCTGATCCTTGACAAAGGCACTTAGCTTCTCGTAAATCTTCCTATAAAAAAATTTGGACACACAACTGGAAACTTAAAAAATTCAGCCATACTTTACAGTCTTGTATACCTCCAGAGCCTTACGCCACATCTTAAATTCCACATACAGAGCACCTCTAATAAAAGCACTATAAGCCTGAGCCTCAAATTTTGTCGTGGTGTTGACCTGGAAATAACAGTTGCAAGATCCCCAACCCAAAAACGTCAAATAAAAATGACCTACCTGATCACAACTTTTGGTAAGATGTTCCAAGTGCCGAGAGTATTTGGCCGCCTTGCGCAACTTCTGTCTCATATGGAATTTTTTGCGCGATCTAAGCTCATCCCCAATTTCCAACTTCAACTGCATAGCATAAGCCCAATTGCGCTCAATATCAAAAATAACGACTTCAAGAAACCTAAAAAAAATTTGGTGGCGAATAATTCGAGCAAGGAAAAATACCTGGACTCTGTAATAGATTCGACTGTCACAGGACGCACTCCGAATTTGGCAGGTCTCTTGGGAAAGCATTTGTAGCTGTGTGTGAACTTCAGCGACTTTCGAATGCGGCGAACACGACGAGCACAGTATCCCCTGATAAATAAAAAAGGTTAACAACCGAGTCAAAAGATAAAATTTTACAAACCTGTAGCGCAGATAATTTCCTTGTCTGAGTCCGTGTTTTTGCTGTGCATCCTGGAATTTCAACCAATTAATAAATTTTCCATAATGTGCAATAGATTCCATTCCACTTGCCTTGATCAGGCGGAGAATGGAGACAGTCTCGAACATCGGTGCAACAGGTGTTGGCGGTTCTTCGGATGACATCTTTATACCTAAAGCAAAGTTGGTGTAAAATTTTTGCCAAAAAGCACAAATTTTAACGTTTTCGGCACAATTTTGGCACAATCTTTAACACATATTTTATATCGTTTCATTTGTAGTTTGAATTAAAGACAAATCGTGGCGGGAAAACATCTATTAAAACTTTAAATATTTAGTGTGCCATCCTAATTTAGTGTGGCCATCCTCTTTGTCAGAATTGCGTGAAAAATAAGTATGCGAGAAACAGTTCGCGGTGTCATTATGATGGATGTGGGAAAATGCTTCGCAAGAATGACTTTTGGGAAGAGCTTTTTGATGATCCCTTAATTGAAAGAGAAAACTATGTCAGGAACTATGTCGTATGAGTAAGGTAAACATTTTAATATGTAAAGGAGGAAGCTGTAATGGTAATCAGTAAAGTTTACAATCAAAATCTTTGAACCCAATCTTTTTAGAACATTGGTGTCGTGGCCAAGATATTGCGTGTTTTGGTCCTATACGCAACAGTGGCCGTGCTTACATCAATGTGGTTCCGCTTCTGCCTCTCCGTGGCCCAAAGATGCCTATTTCAGAAGAGATTGAGAGCTGTGGTTACTTAGGGCAAGTCCGTCAAACATCGGCTGCAGCTTTGTAGGGTGGTTATTTCAGTCAGATTGGGTGGACGAGAGCTATTTACGAGGCACATCAAGATCTCCTCTCCTCCTTCTAAACGAGAATGTGTGATACGATTGTTAGGAAAATCCAGTGGAGTATAAATTATTGTTAAATATGGGTGAGGATTTTTGCTCGTTGTTTTTGTGTACACGAATAAAGATATGGGACTTTTATTTCAGTGTTGTGCCGAGAATTTTTTGGCCTGTGAGTGAGAGTGAGTGAGAATGACATTTGTCTTCAAATGCTGTGAGTGAGAGTGAGAATGTCAAAATTTGTCCTCACAGGCTGTGAGTGAGAGTGAGAATTTCAAGATTTGTCCTCGCAGGCTGTGAAAGAGAGTGAGAATGTCAAAATTTGTCCTCACTGAGAGTGAGAATCTCACTGAGATCTCAGTGAGAATTGCAAATTTTCATTAAGCAAAATTTTGGGAATTGATGTAAACAAGTGATTGTGTATTCAAAAAGAGTAAATTGTGTTCGACTTCTATGTCTTTTTTGACACTATTAGAAAGTCGTTGGAGGCAGCGGATCAAGACTTGGACAAGGCAGAATCTGAATTGCTTGACCTTCAAAACCTGTCCAAAGATCTTGCCGAAAAGATCAACGTTAAAATCACTGAAGTTCGTTTGAAAAAGAAACAGAAGGAGAATGCAAAAGAGCAAGTTGAGTTGGCTATCTCTCAGGTTTGAATAATACAACCTATTTCCCCTATTTTATTCAATACTTATTTTACAGCTATGTAAAATCTTTACTTAACATACTTGACGTTTACTTTGTGTTCTTGATTATTTTAATTCTCTACCTTATCTTTGTAAACAATCATTTTTACAACCTCATTTGATTTTGATGCATGACTTGAAATATAAAGGCTGAAGTTATTCAAGAATGATATAAATTAGTGCCGTATATGTAACGGAAATTCTCAAAAATTTTAACTGAGAATTGAGTGAGAATGATATTTTGTGTGAGTGAGAGAGTGAGTGAGAATGACATTTGTCCTCACAGGCTGTGAGTGAGATTCTCACTGAGGATTCTATTTGTTATTGACATGTTCGGCGTTGAGAGTGGGTGTGCAGGTGTATAGGCTGTCTCAAAAAAATTCGGGAACTTCTGAAATTTTTTGTCAAGTGAAAGTGCAGAATCTGTAGGAGCAGGGAATAGTGACTGATACTTCTATGTTAAAAGTTTATGTTAAATGTAACCAAAAAGGCCGAAGCCTAAAAAGACCATTTTTGCGGAGATAATGGCACAGTTCTGGTATACCCCGAGCCCTATATTCTAGTTACCCCCAGCACTCAATTCGGGTACCCCGAGCACTCAATTAAACAACAAAGGGGCCCAAGGTACCCTGTTTTGGTCACTAGGGCATGGCAAAAAGAGTCTCTTTATGCATTTGTGATCATGAGTCAAGCTCGGAATCATGTCTAAGGTATGTGGGTGTGCGCATCTCAACTTTCAAGCCCCTGCACCCCCGAAGGGGTCTTGGTCCCCCAAGGCAAAAAGTCAAATTTTGGTCAAATTTTTCTTTGTCAAAAATGAGTTAAATGAAGAGTGATTTTTTCCATATCTTGTAATTGTCTCAATTTTGTAAAAGATTCTGAGGCAATTACCGAAAGTTTAAGCAAAAATTTTAAGCCGGGCTTCATGCTTAAGCCCGGGCCGGACCGTAGCTCAAACTGAGCGGGCCGGGCCGTATTTCCACGGTTCGGCCAATGAATTTTGGGCCCGTGTCCACCCCTTTTTCAAAATTTTGAGTTACGTACCCTGTAAAATTTTTTAAAAATGGACACCAAATGATCAGCGGGAAAAATGCAACAGAACTAGTGCAAAGACTCACGAGACAACAAGCAAATTAAAAAAAAATTAGACCGAATCAATTTGACACCAAAACTGCCCAAAAACCCAAGATTATCACCGTAGAAATCAAGGTGGTTTCACATTAGTTTTGTTATTTTCTCAAAATTTTTGAAAGCATCTTAAAAAAATACATCATATTGTAGCGCGTTCAAAACTGCATTAAATACGACTGCTGGATCTAATGTGTGTCTGTGTTTTCCTTATTATAGAGAGTCTAGAAAATCATTGAGGTTATAAGAATTATTCTACTGCGTTTTAGTCACTGGAGCTGGGCAAAGATAGTTTCTTTACACCTTTTTGATCATGAGTCTTGCTCGGAATTATGTATAAGGTAAGTGAGTGCGCGCATCTCTAACTCTCAAGCCCCCTACGCCCCCTTCGGTGCACAAGTGCCCGAGTAACGCCACCTATGTTCCACCATCTGAGTGCCCCCACTTGGTTACCTCATTCCTGGGTACTTCTCAAAAGTGAACCATTCAGAATACGTAACTATTCTGATACTGAGGTTTTGGATAGGAAATTCGCTGTTTCGGTATTGTCAAACTTTGTTCAGCGTACAATTTTGAGAAGGATACCACAATTTGCTTTAATTTTTACCGTAATTTAGAATTTTCGGGTTCTGGAGGTGGATACCCGTGAGGTTGGGTACCTACCAGGGCTGGGACCGATTTCTGGTTTCTGATTTCTGGTTTTGGCGGTGTTATTACAGTAAGGGTGGGGGGTGGTTACTTGGGGGTTTTTAAGGTATGATTTTGCCGTTTTTTGCCGTTCTTGTAATTAATTCTTTTTCAAAAAAATTTTCCGTTTTTTATCATTTTGCTGTTTTTGCGTTCCATGATTAAAAGTAACATTTGTGGATTTATGGTTTTTGGTGAGTAAAATAAAACATCCAATGGAGATCTTCCGCCATATATATATCAAATTATCACCATAAATTTTGTGTTGATTAGGGCTGCTGAGTCGTGATCTTAACTTGAAATACGAAAACATTTAAAGTTAATGATTTCCGAACGTCTAAAGTATCCTTTGAATTTATCGATTCATTGGCTGGTAGCAGTAAAGTGGCCCCGGAGGTACTTACCATTGCTCAGCACCATATGAGCTGGGTCAGGGGTGCCCGAAAACCGAGGGCACATAACCTATTTTCGGTACCACGTGTCCCTGGGGGCGAAAATTTGTAACCAGCCATTCTTTAAGGGTACTTATGCACTGGGGCGCACCAGCCTTAGTGAGACTGCTTTTACTACTTTTTTCGTAAAGCTTGTCCAAGTTGAATTTTTTTGGCTGCTGCATTATCTGAAGTAAAGAAAAAACATGAAAGAAAAAAGTTAAAAGTAGCCTTTGCGCGACTACTTCGCGACACTAAGGCTGGTGCGCATCAAACCAACCACCCCCAGTGCATAAGTACCTGTTTAATCATTAAGAGTCCTCAATAATCTTAAGTATGACACTCCAACTTAGACTTGCACACAATAAAATTGAAATACGAAAAATGCACAATATAATTCAGAGTCTTATGTATTTCAATCAATAAATGAGTCAAAAGCAGTGTTTTGTGTGCCTTTGCTCATTATTTTAAACAACAAACATAAATGTTCCTGTCCAACAGGTTTTTTCGTTTTCTCAAACTTCGCGAACTCTTTATTTGGATCAAGAGCTGTTCTATTTGGAAACATTTGCACGATTTTGGCTATTTCATCAGTGATCAGCTTCGGTTTTCTGTGTGGGTGTTCATTCCAGTAGTCTTCATAATCTTCTCGTCTATACTGCTATGCATTCGATTTGCTTCCAAGCCAGGCATGTTCATCGGCCAACAGTTCATTCACGTCAAAGGCCAACTCGTCTGTTGTGTAAATCCTTTTTTCGCCAATGCAAGCATTCGAGACTATCCACATCGCAAAACCAATTGCACTCGTTTCAAACCACCTATATTCAATGCGAAAGACTTCGGCGCAGCAAAAACTGATATTCTCAGCAACATACTAAGTGTCGCCTCTTCTAATTTCACAGCTACTGAGGAGATACAGTCACGCAATTTGGATTGTTATGATTCAGGTATTTTTTACGGGTAATCCTTTTTTCTGGGGCAAATATGCTTTTTTGAGCTAATATACTTTTTTGGGGCAAATATACTTTTTTTAGGGAAAAAGGTAAATTTGTCCTAGAAAGAGAAAAATTTGTCCCATAAAAAAGTAAATTCGCCCCCAAAAAGTATATTTGTCGCAAGAAAAGTATATCTGCCCCAAGCCTGGGCGCTAGTGAAGAATAGGGTTCCGAAAATCAGCTTGGTCCCCCCTGTTGTTTTATTTGTAAAAACAACAGGGGGGGACCAAGCTGATTTTTGGAACCCTATTCTTCACAATAGCCCAAAGTGCTCCAAAGTGAAAGTGCTCCAAAGTAAATTTTCCCCCAAAAAAGTTCAATAGCTCCAAAAAAAGTATACCGTATTTCCTCTAATTAGCGCACCACAACCCCCGTGATTCAAAATTTTAAAATCGCGTTCTTAGCATCGTGTTTTTGATGAACTTTTTGACCGCTTCTCTCAGGCAAGTTACCGCCCATTTTGTAGCTAGAAAAATGAGCTATTAAATGGTTGGTAACTTGCCTGAGAGAGGTGATCAAAAAGTGTATCAAAGACACAATGTCAAAAACCCGATTTTTAATCAGGGGAGGGGTGCGCTAATTAGAGGAAATACGGTATTTGCCCCAGAAAAAGGATTACCCATTTTTTACGCAAGTATTTGCACAACGAGTAGAAAAAGTATGCAAATTATGGTGCGTACTCGTTTCAGCAAATTTTTGCTGTTGCGGGGATTAGGGACTATTATCGATTAGTGACTATTTAGCCTGTGCGTAGGCTTCACCTAACTTAGAAAAATAGAAAAAATTCTGTCAAAAACTGCAAAAATAAAAATTTTCTGATACCCTGCAACGGAAAAATGTTGATGAAATGCCCCCATGCCATAAATTAGAAAGGTGGACATCCTTGGGGTTTAGATGAGATCTACACCAGCAACTGTCTCATTTTCCGATACCACAGAATAGAGTTGTATGATTTCGACTGGTGTAAGTTGACAACTTCCACTACCAAGTCTTGACAAAGTTAATATTTTAGTGACTACAGACGACTTTCTGGAATGCTTTTTATAAAATATTTCCAGCAAATATATATTTTTGAAATTTTAGAATGAGACACACACAGATGGCAAGAACTTTTCTTGTTTAAAAAGTGGGGAGGGGTTAGAGAATATCGATTAGGGACTATTTTGATTGCTGATCCTCAATTAGCGACCCTTTTCCCAATATTTATTTTGCCTTAACGAAAGACCTAATGATGTAAAGCACAGTCAGCTGTACAGGGTGTCCCAAAAATCCCTACACTTCAAGCGCACCGTATGATCACTTTTGATTATCAATTTTTTTGTGCGTGATATGTAATTTTGTAGCCTTAATCATGCTCTAGCAAATGAAATGTGAACATTTTGAAACTGATAAAAAAATTTTAATAATTAATTGGCAAAAGAAAAAAATGCGATTTAAAATCCGTGAATTTTCAGTTTTGTTGAAGTATTTAATGATCAAAAAAAATTATTTATTTTTAAAAAGTGAAAATTTTATGGTGTAGCGCAGCTCAAGAGCTATAAAACTCATTTTACTGAAAAAAAATTTTAATCTAAGTGCTGAGATATGGCCTTTTGAAAAAAAACTCAGAATGAAAAAAATCCAAGGTTTAATAACGTCTATCAACTTCTAAAATGACTTAAAATGTATTAAGAGCCAAATGGTGACTTTAAAAAAAAATTAGAAAATATTTATGTACTAATCAAAAGAAGAAAGAAAGAGCTATAAAATTATGTGTTCGGAACGTTTTTGCGAAAAAAATTGCCATTAATAACCAGCTTAAAAAATCCTTTACAAATTCTCTGCTTCAACAAAAACTGAAAATTCACGGATTTCAAATCGAATCAAATGTGAAATTTTTTATTAGTTGTGAACTGTCAATATACTATTTGCTAGAGCATGAGCAGGGCTCCAAAATGACATATCGTAAACAGAAACTTGATAATTGAAAGTGATCGTACGGTGGCCTTGAAGTGTAGGGGTTTTTTGGGACATCCTGTAGAAACACATGTTCAGACGAACACGAACACAATGTACAATTATAAATTCCCGAAGCAGCCGCTAATTGAGGGTCGCTTATCAATATTTCACAGGGAATTCAATGCATTGCCTAGACGGTATTTGAGGTTGAGGGTTTTAATCATTGTCGGTTCATACATGCATTTCATACTAAAGGAAGTCCGGCGTTAGTGCAGAATAGGGTTCCAAAAATCAGCTTGGTCCCCCCTGTTGTTTTATTTGTAAAAACAACAGGGGGGACCAAGCTGTTTTTTGGAACCCTATTCTTCACTATAGCCGGAATCCTATTTCACATTTTTTCAAATTTGGTATCCAAATTATTCTCAGACTCTTTGGCATCCAACAAAACCACCTTGCAGTGTTTCTGTTAAAACAATTAATTTTTTTTATTTTGTAGAAAATGGCGTTTTTGAGCTGAGTGGCCATGTTAATGAGATTTTCCCAATGCTGCCCTACATAGTTATCCTACACAAGTGCTACGACAGCAAATCACAAGTTGGTGTAATTCTAATTTATCCACAGGATTATTTAGATTTACAAAATAGTTGACCTACATGAGCTTTCTAAACGCCCTTAAAAAAAAACTAGGTTTCTTTTACATGTGGTGTTTTTACCATAAAATACATATAGATATCCTTCAGGTTTGTTTTGCCTTAGTTCTCCTCATAGAAATAATCGATAAAAAAGGCTGCTATATTTTAATAAACACATCGAAAAATAAAAAAGGAACAGCACATTTTTATTCAAAAAATTTAAAAATATCTACCATATTTACTCTAATTATACCCTATGGGGGATAATCTTTCAACCTCCCGAAAATCTGAAATTTTCGAATTCGATCTCGATATTTTGCTCAACCAATTCCAAAAAGTGGAATCGGTAGAGCTTGCGGGAGTTAAGAGCTTGCGGGAGTCAGTGTGGATATGTGTGGATATATATTAAGAAAACGCAAAAAAACAGCTTTGCAAAATATTGACTCTGCTCCTAGATATATACCCTCAAAGTTAGGGGTGGGGGATAATCAGAGACTGGGGTATAATTAGAGTAAATACGGTACTTGTTCTTGTCACCCTGTATAATGTAGGATTGCAATGCATGTTTTACGAAATCTTTTATGATTTCAAATCAGTCATAAGTACGAGTGAGGTTTTTATCTGCTTGTTCTACAATTGCATAAATGTAATTTTTTAGATAGACGAGCATGGAAACAGATTTGACTTCCGCAAAAGTTATTACTCTGTGGCTCCTTACCATGTCAACAAAGGTGCTCACTTTTTATATCCCTTGAATTTGCAAACTCTTGGCTGGCGGGATATTCACACGGTGGAAGATTAGCTACACACACATAACAAATATAACTGACTAAACAATTAATTTACAATGCTAATAATTGCTTTTTGATCTTTAATATAAGTTTAATCCAATTTCTCGTCAACTTCGAAATTTTTCCAAATGTGCTCTTTATTCCTGAAATAAAAAAATTGATTTTCAAAACCAATTAAAAAGTGCCCCTTTATTGCCTCAGTTCGTTTTAGCCTAAAAAGCATGAATGTGCACGTTTTTTTAAATTGATGTTATGTCCTAGCAGAAGGAAGGAAGGTAGAGGATGGAACACAGTAGGAGAGAGAGCACACGACTAGCTTATTGCTGATCTGAACACAGACATTCAGACCTGGCTCTGTTGCGATAGAGGGGGCACCTTTTTTTGCCTAAATCCCCCTGTGGATTTTTTTTTAAATTCGTCTGGAACGTTTTTGGAAACAAATTTTATTAATGTATATACATGGAATACATGGAACAATTCTTGAGCATTGTAAATTGAATATAGTTGCTCTAGAAATTTACTTAGAATATCCCATCCCATTGTCTGAACACGGATTCTTCCACATAGGATGCTGTATTTGCATTGCTAGTCCCAAGGAATCTCTTTATCTTGTGTTCCATGTGCATCTACTGGCCTTCACATTTGCTGGTATGCACTCGAAACGGAATTACAAAAATGACCTACAAAAATGACTAGAACATTATTGATTTAATTGTATACTATACCTGGCGAAGCGTCTCTTGTGGCAGATCGTAGGAGGCATTTCCGAGCCACAAACATCACAGATAGATTCATTACGTAGAATTTTCAGACCAACATAGAACGTAATGGCTTGCTTGGTGTCACAGGTAAGAACATCTTTCAAGCGAAGGGCAGCTACATAAGGTCTGTCGACTACATCCACAAGTGTTCGGCCCATATAACACAAACTATATTTTATAAACTACAATATAACTAATAAATTAAATAATAAATATAAATAAATATTAAATAATAAATAAATTAAATAAAAACAATCACTAAACAGTAATTTGGCGCCTTTTGTATGGCTAAAAATGGGTATAAATTTGAAAAAAAATCCACAGGGGACAAAAAAAGCACAAAAAGGTGCCCCCTCTATCGCAACAGAGCCATGTTTAGACCTTATATACAAGACACACGTTTGAATCGCTACAAGACAAACGGCGATTCAAACACAGGACACAACACCTCCCCCTGTACAAAGGGTTTGGTGGACAGAGATTTTTTTAAGAATGGGAGAGAGGTTTCTTTCCAGCTTCTTCTTTGGCATTGATGCGGACTTCTGGCCGAAGAACTTTGGCTGTCGCAACTGCTTAATTGCGTCACACTGCTTGGCGATGTGACCAATGTTTCCGCACTGATGGCATTCGGCATTCTTGGAACGGCATTCATCCGACCAATGCATTTGACCACATCTGAAGCAGGCTTTTGACGGAACAGTAGCTCTTTCTTTGCTGACTTGGTTGATGAACGAATAGGCTGAAGGAGGCTGGCTTCTTTCCCTATGCTTGGATTCGGCTATTGTAGACAAGTAGGCGACTGTTTCCACAATTTCTTCGAACTTGACTGCATCCCCCTTTTTGTTGATATGATGGAGAAGTCGAGTTTGGAGAGCGGCATCCCCATTTGATTTGAGACCGAGAAGCAGCAGAAGGCAGTTGAATTCATCCTCTTTGAGAGAGCTGAATTTGAAGAGTCGAAGATGTCCCTTGAGGCGGTTGACAAAGTGGCGAAAATCCTCTCCATCATCTTTGACCAGGCGAAGGCGTTCAAAGTGATCCACTACCAGCAAGCAAGCATGAGAAAAGAGCTTGGAAAGGCCACTGACAGTTTCATCAAGACTGAAGTCCACCACATCTCTGGGCAAGCTTTCTGTATTCGGCGAAGGCTTCGGTAGAGAGCTTAGTCATCAAGAACTTCACCTTGCAGGCATCCATCATATTCGGAGCTGTGCAATCAAGAGAGAACTTGAAGCAGTGCCATCCAGTTCTCGAACTTGGTCGGATCACTGTCGTTATCTGAGAAGATTTCCATATCTGGCAACTGAGGAAGAGTTGAACACAGACATTTAGACCTATACTAACGACAACAAGACACACGTTTGAATCGCTACAAGACCAACGGCGATTCAAACACAGGACACAATAATTGATAACACCATAAGATAGCTCTCCGCTTCTAACTTCTGGTGCGGTATTATTTAGTGCATCATCTTTTAAAAATGTAGAACAATGGCTGTAATCATAGTCGAGTTAACCCCTCAACTTTTTCGGGGTCAACTTTTTTCAAAAGTGCTAAAATATCAATTTTTGAAGAGAAAGTGCAAAATCTGACATTTATGACCCCACTCAACTTTTTGAGCTCTACAGGATGGCATTAACAGAAATTTAAAATCTTGTTTCTTCAAAATTTTAGCAAATGTTGACTCCTAAGTTGACCCCTCAACTTTTTTCACCCACCGATTTTTATACGTCAAATATTTAAAAATCACTCGGAAACACTGTAAAAGTTTTCGTGTAGAGCTCAAAAAGTTGCTCTAGGGTCATAAATATCAAAATAAAAAAAATTTAAGAAAAATATTGACATTTTTTGAATACAAGAAAAAGTTGACCCTAATAGTTGACTCCGACTATGAGCAGCAATAGGTTAAAGTGTGAAGCAAGTCAGAAAAATAATTTTGGTTGATACTTCACCTTTTCGTGCTACATTTTGCAAAGATGCTTCAATAAATGATATCTCGTTGGAAACTAGAATCGCAGGGCTATCTGATGGTATATTCGTATTATCACTTCGAAAAAAATTGGGCATATTTAGGCCTTTTTTTACTACAGTCGAGTCCCGCTAACCCGGCACCCCAATAACCCGGCACCCGATAACCCGGCACCCCCAGTAACCCGGCGCCCTAAGACTGGTCCCGTCCAATAAAAATTACCCCCAATAAACCGGCATCTATCATAGTTTACAACATTTTTCAATTTGCGTCAATTTTTTCTGTATGCGGTAGGCCCCAGTATTCAAAACTATGCTCAACATCTTCTTGTTAGTGTGACCTTTTCCATTAGTGGCCCTCTTTTTTTCCCTTCCCCTCCCTATACAACCCTTTACCCCTCTTAAAATAGTTGAATAAAGGGTGATTATATAGAGGGTCGATTAAGGCCCGATAAAATAATACCACCGCTAACCCGGCACTTTTTGCCGCTCCCAGTGGTGCCGGGTTAGCGGGACTCGACTGTAAAGCGAAAAAACTGGGCACTTTTTACCCAAACCGTGGCATTTTTAAGTATCGTTCAACAAAAAAATAAACGAAAAAAATGAATTTTGGCCGAAATCACCTCCGAGGTGCCCACTTATTAGAGACTGCCCGCTTATTAGAAGAAATACGGTAAGTTAATATTTTTGCGTAGGTTAAGGATAATTAAATTTGTTATTTTTTTCCCAAAATATCTAACTATTTTTTAAATTTTCTTTTAATTAACTGAAAATATTATAGCGCAATTCTGTTTGATGTAAAAAATACTTAACTTTTTCAAATTAGGTTGTGCCTTTAGCGGTCTTTTTTATTTTTTTTAGTTTAGGGTAGTTTTGTTTTTGAGGTTTTCAAATCATACAGGGTGCGCCAAAAGTCCTGACGCGGACATAAAACTTAAAAAAATCTCTATTAAAACACAGCAATATCAAAAAAGCAAAAACACCATAAGAAAGCCCAGACAATTCTGCACAAGATACCTAATTCGGATTTCAAAATAACGATCATTTGGTTTGACAGAGGCACGCATTCTTTTTCGCCAACTTTCGACCAGCGAGGCGAACAAATACAAATTTAATTCAGTTGTTTTGCCACACTCTGTGTAACAGTTGTGGTCAGTTTGGGGTTGGGGTTTGGAGGGTGTTGTGATGGAGGGATGTAAGCCAACCCCAGTAGGTACCCACCCTCACGGGTATCCACCTCCAGAACCCGAAAATTCTAAATTGCGGTAAAAATTAAATCTAATTATGGTATCCTACCCAAAATCGTACGCTGAACACGGTTTGACTATACCAGAACAGCGAATTTCCTAATTCAACACAAATTTTATAGACATTAGTCAGGGCATTAGAATGCTTCTTTTTGAGTTACAAGCAAGTGCAATTTACAGGGTGCGGCAAGCCAATTAAATTGGTGAATTTGTTCGCCTCGCTGGTCGAAAGTTGGCGAAAAAGAATGCGTGCCTCTGTCAAACCAAATGATCGTTATTTTGAAATCCGAATTAGGTATCTTGTGCAGAATTGTCTGGGCTTTCTTATGGTGTTTTTGCTTTTTTGATATTGCTGTGTTTTAATAGAGATTTTTTTAAGTTTTATGTCCGTGTCAGGACTTTTGGCGCACCCTGTAAAACATAGTGATGTTGTAAAGTTTTATAAGAAAACAAAATAATATGTAGTTTAGCCAAAATCAAATTGACTTGCCTCAACACTTCTTCCTTAGTAATTTTGACCCTTTTACGAAAAACTTCAATAAACTGGACTGCTAGATTGCTTCCTCCACAACTCAATACACCAACTACGTAGTTATTTCTGAAAACAGTAAAATTTTCCATATAAAAACAGGTTATAGATGTATCTGTGGTTTTTGTTTGCCATTGAGACGTGTGAACATTAGCAATTCTTACAAGAACTCACTTAATAAAATAAGAGGTGTAATTATTTTCGAGCAAGCTGCCTTCACAGATTCTTTCGTCTGGCTCAAGTGTTGGGTCACCTGCAAGCAGTGAGTAATTATTTTGAGAACCAAAAAAAAATGCTGACTCAGCTCGCAGGTATATGTGCCTTTCAAGAACACGCACACATACGTGAGACCCACCGTATTTCTTGGCTAAAATAGATTGTGCCCACCTTTTTGCAGATTTCCCCCTCCTTTATCGGAGCTCACCGTCCTTATGTAAATTTTGCACTCCTTTTTCTTGTCTTTGCGCTTTTCTATTGCTTATCATCATTTTGTGGAGGTTTCTAATGCTCACTTCTACACTTTTATCATAAATGCATGAATGTAGAGAGAAAAATATCAATAGTCAGTGACCGATCACAATTTATTCTTCGCCTGGAAATAACAATAACAAGTTCAACTTTTCCCCAGTCCCTTCTTGAATATCTCTGTCTTTCCTCGCTTCTTATTTGTTTGTCAGCATGAGAGTGTGCTTGCAGACTTCATCCTTGATTCCAAGCAGCTTTCTAGAAGAAGTAAACGATAAAAATGGCGAAAATTCACTTGATGATTAATTCCATCTTTTAGATAAGAAACAGAAAACATTCACAAAAGAAGGTTGAAGACGACACAAAGAGGGCGAACCCAATAAAAGAAGGGTGAACTCAGAAAAAAGAAGAGTGGCACTCATCATAGCCTATCTCTTTTAATAAAAGCTCGTTTTTCAACCTACCCAAAATTGAAAAAAATTGAGATTTTCGGATGCTCAACCAAAATCTAAAAAGTGGAATCGGCAGAGCTCAAGGTAGTTAGAAAACCCAATAAATAGCTTTACACAATGTATGCCTGAGATACAGACTCTTAAAGTTGAGCAGGGAGGGTCTTATATCATAGGAAATACGGTAAATTACTCGAAATCACACTTTATTTGAAATAACAGATCTTTTTAATGCGCTATGCACACGGATAAAATCTGACCTGAAAATTTGGAAAAAATACTTTTTCCAAAAATACCTTTTTGGATATTTTTAATAATAATACTTTTTAGTTCATTTGAGCCAGTAATTATTGTGATGGTTAAGACAAAAAATATTTTGAATTGAAATTTCAAAAACAAAAAATATTTGAGGTCTCACAATTTTTTTTCTAAAACTACAGATCACAGCTCTGACTAAGCATTTGTTAAAGAAAAAATAAGTGTCGAAGTCGTTTTTAATTCTTAATATTTATTTTGTCGGAGTGAAGCCCCGTTAAAAAGTAGCCCTCTATTTTTTTTCTTCTAAATGTAGCAATTCCAGACTGTGAAAGAGTTTGTGCTTAAATGAAAATATTGACTTTTCCATCTACTCACCAGAAAATGTGATGTGCTTATCGAACAGACGAATCCATAGAAACGGCACAAAAGTAGTAATTTTCTCGATTTTCCTGAGAATTGATAGAGCAGCCATTCTTCCTGAAAAACAATGATTTGTCAAAAAAAAGCAATAAACAAAATGTGAGTTGAAACCTTGGTATTGAGCGACCTGCCAATGGGGTAGGTTGGCTCTGTGGCGAGCATGAGGATATATTTCTATGGGAAAGTTGGTCAGATCTCCGCAGGCATAAATGTTTGGCTGGTTGGTTCGCATTCTTTCATCTACTAACACATAACCGGTGGGGTCTGTCTGGATTTTAGAGCCAATAAGAATTGAAGTACAGGGCATTAGACCTGCAAACGAATGCAAATAAGTTAATTGCGCGCACAATTAACAACCTATAGCAGCAATAACAGTCTGTGCAGCAACACACATTCCATCTTTCAACACTAGACTGGACAGTTGATCATATCCTGAAATAAAAGTGGTGATCACCTATGCGCATATAGACACAAGCAGACATTTGTCACTTTTTGAAGATTTATATAGAGTGTGTCAAGAAATTCGGACACTTTTAGATGCCTGCGGTTTAATGCATACCCACACTGTCCACATACAAGGACCCAAACCACAGGGGACCAACGAGCCATATTTTGTCGACAACTTGGTGCTGCGATGTCAGACAAACTTATGCAAAATTAGAAGTTTGATTGGCATCATTAATATCAGAATTTCTGAATTCCTTCAGAAAATGCCCAGAAAATCGAAATGTAATACGAAACGAATCAACCTTTTTTCGATGGTTTTTTCTTCTCTTTTCCATTTCCGTTTTTAGAGCATTTTTGAAAGAATTTATAAATTCTGATATTAATGATGCCGATCCAACTTTTAATTTTGTACAAGTTTGACTGACATCGCAGCACCAAGTTGTCGACAAAATATGGCTTTGAAACCACATTTGAAAAATAGAAATTGGATTGATCTTTCGTGTCGAGACTATCTCCTTAACAGCTTTCACCCCTCCTTTAAGTTTTTTCAGAGTCAAATTTTAATTTTTGTTTATAAAACTCGGTTTATGGTCCCGATTTTTTTTTCAAAAATTTTTGGTCAGTTAACCAGTCCGGTTTATTCTTTGTCATAAATCACCCCATCCTAATATATAATGTAAAAGCACGAGTTTTGTTTGGTCCCTGTGGTTTGGGTCCTTGTATGTGGACAGTGTGGATATGCATCAAACCACAGGAAGGACCAAGTAGAAATAATGCTTTTCTTATATAGCCAAAAATTTCATAAAAAACTGAATTGATCTGTTTAGACAAAATATTAAAATTCGATCCTTCAAAAAAGTTATAGATGATTAAAATTTGCCAAAATTCTTGATACACCGTGTACTTTAGAGTTTAAAAAAGACTTTTACCTTCCACGCAACGAACAACTGTTTCCTGTCGAACGGTAATGCCTTCACTTTCCATGTACTAAACATGCAAATGAGAATTTATTTTGTGCTATTCTCGTCTCCTAAATTTCATAACTACGCAGGATCTTCCCGTGTTTGGGGGGGGCGATGAAAAGAGGAGGTTGCTAAAGTAAATGTGAAATACTAGCAGAATTGTGCTTTCAAATGTTTCATATAGGAAAATTCAAAAAGATATAAAAATAAAAAGGATTAAAAAATAGGCAATCTAGCAAGGATTGAGTAGAAAACGGGGAGCTCAAATCGAAGGGAAGAAGACGTTAAAGGTCAATCAATTTGTAAACTGCTCACCTTTCTAATTTCCTTGCCAACATCAGATCCAAGGATAGTAAGAGGACTAGCAGCCTTGCCAAATACAGAAACACTGCTGGCCACTTTGCTCACAGCACACGCTAATTCCATGCCTACAAATTTTTGCTGATAATCACCAAAAATTAAGCCTACAGCAAAATTACCCATAAAACCTGAGCCAATAATAGTTACATGCTTTTTCGTGGACTCTTTGCAAATTTCTTTTGCATCATTTAGTGTTCTTAAGTAAAAAATTCCATCCAAGTCGGCGCCCGGAACGTTGAGCCGACGATTTACAGCCCCCATAGCAAGTACAAGTTTCGTGTAACTTTGACTATTCCCGTCCTCAAAGATGACACTTTTGCTTTCCGGATCAATGCTTCGAACATTTCTACCCATCAACACTTCTATTCCGTATTCGTAGTAAAACTTCTCGGAGCGTAAAAGGCGGTCTTCATGAGGTAAACAGACAGCCTAAAATAAAATGTTAGTAAAAAAACAGTGAGTTTATTAAAACAAACTTTTGAGAGAGATTTTCTGTTGTAGGGCAAACAGTTTTCTTTTGTAATTAATTGAATACGATCTTTATAGCCATTCTGTCGGAGAGTTTCAGCGCAAGTAAGTGCGGCAATACCTAAATTGCAAATAAAAATGTCGTATTTTGTATAGAACTCAGGTCAACAATTGACGAAGTGTGGGCCTGAGTTTTGAACTGAGTGCGGACTCATCCATCTTTATTCAAGAATTTTTTTATCAGATGTGGCTTGTTAACAGCAAATATGGAAGCCCTGTATCTTAGTTACAAGATAGTAGTAAAAGAAAAAAATTTCAATACAGTAAAAAATTTATAGTCTTTCCCACGTTAAAAGAACGCTTTGGCCGACACTTGGTTTAACACCACGGTTACGATCTGTCCTTGTTCATAATATTTGTCCTTGTATTGGGACTCCAAATTAGGGATGGAGGATGTTCGGGACGGGACGGATCGTTTTTAGGACTTTTTCCCGTCCCGGAAAAATATTTAAGTCTGTCCTATCCCGGGTAATTTTTGAATTCGCGGATTTATTGTCCCGTCCCGACTTTTGAAAATCTGTCCCATCTTCAGAATTCGAAAATCCTAGTTAATGAAAAATTCTTAGCGTAGTTTTTAAATCTATTGAGTGTATATTTTTGTTTCATGTTTACTGAATATTTTTTGAAGAGAGAAGAAAACTGGCTTTGAACATTTGAATTGCGCGGCGCACATGCTCAACCTCGGAGGACTCGGAGCTGTTGGAGATGCTGCAGAAGTGCCGAAACTTGGTCGCCCATTTCAGCCACTCGAACTTGGCGTATGATCGTCTACGGGAGGAGCAACAGCGTGAAGACCTTCCACTGCACCAGCTAAAACAGGTAGAATATTATTTCTATTCGTTTTGCTAGGTTTCATTAGCTTATTTATTTTCGTTTATGATTTTTTTTCTCGGTTTAAGGACGTCCCGACGCGATGGAATTCCACATAGGACATGTGCGAGCGCTTGGTAGAGCAGAAAAGAGCAATCGAGCTGTATCTGACGCGTTACAAACACCGCAAGCTGGAATTGGATGAGACGGAGTGGGATTCGATCGAGATACTCATCAAGTTGCTGGTGATTTCGAAGAGTGCGTCGGATCAACTCTGCCGAGATGACTCTTCCACGTCGTTGATTATCCCGGTTTCCTGCAAGTTAAAGGCATTCATGCATTCTATCACCCACTTGAAGTTCCAGGCCCTGAAGACGAAGTTCATGAAGATGCTGAAGGATAAGTTTGACCTGGAACACAGTAGGTTAGCATTTTATTTGTTGCTTCGATTATCGGCTCAAAATAGGTGTTTTTTTCAGGATTCATGTATTGGCGACCTTCCTCGACCCACGCTACAAGGACTGCTACTCGGCGAACGCGTTGAACTTTACTTTATTTCCTATTTGTGTCCCGACCGGAAAAATCATTGTCCCGTCCCGGGATTTTGCTTGGTTGCCGTCCCGGGGAAATTTTTGGCTCTCCCGTCCCGGTGTCCCTTCCCGGATTTTTTTCAAAATTTTTGTCCTCCGTCCCGGAACAAGCCATCCTCCATCCCTACTCCAAATCTTACTTTTTGAGAATGTTTTACATCGAAATATCCTTTTTTAGCACCAAAAGATCAATAAGCACTGGATAAAACAGCATATTTTTGCTAAAATGCCCAAAAATGTCATTATTTTCAAAATTTTGAGATTGTAACCCCGGTTAACACTCATTGTGATGTTGCATTTAGGGACTGCGATATATTTAGATTAAATACGGTGATTGTGATACAAGAAATCTTTTCAAAATGAACCACCAAATCGTAAATGTAAAGACTAAATTTTTTAGAACTCTTACTTACCTGCACCAATGATGACAATCGGCTCGTTTATCATATTTTTGCAGCGAATCATTGGCAAATGACAAGCAATTTGGCTAAGTTTTTTCACTGATGTTGCTAGGACCAACTGATCATCGATAATTTGCAGCTAAATTAAAGCAACGAATTTATGATTCACTTGAATAACCGTATTTTCTCTACTTTATCTCTTTTTAACCTTACTCCAAAGAAAGGCTCCAAAGGCCTTTTTATTTTTAAATCTTTTAGAAAAGCCCTTTTATTAATACATTTTAACCTCGATAACCCAGCACCTTGATCTAACAGAATTTGGTTGGCCAGCAAAGAAATTAGGTAAACTGACGCTTCGATAACCCGGCACCTTGAGAACGGTCCCTAGGGGTGCCGTGTTTGACTGATTTTGCTTATTGTCTTTAAATCGAGCATTTATAGTGTTGGGACTTTACAAACACCATACTTAAATTGAAAAATACACTGAAAAATATATTAAACATAGAACAAAAACCAACAGGGAAAGAAGGAATAGAGTCAAGTCCAACGCCATCTTTAAAATTTCCGCTACGGAAACTGTAGCCACTTCCATGCAAAGCACAGCGAATAAGTCCCTCATTAGCAAATAGAACACCATCTACTAGCCTTGAATTACAACCAGGACAAATCGCGCCTATAGCGTAGAACATTTTGTATCTCACGATAAGGACTGGAAAGCCGTCCAGCATAAATTCACGCATCCTAAAATCAAAAACGTAATTTATAGGTTGATTTGTTTCAGCCATCCCTTTGTGTAGTTTGATTTCAAAAAGACTGTTTTTACTGATGGACTAAAAAAAGAATATTTTGGTAGATAATATTGGAAACGCAATTTTCGATATGTCCATCCGGGGGATTCAGGTAGACACACGGGCCAAACAACAAGAAGGATAAAAAAATAGTTTTTAAGTATGTGTTTTAAGTTCTTAAATAGTTTAAACTTTTTAGTTAGGAGTTGATTTTTAAATACAAAATTTTCGGAAATTGTATGTAAAAATTTTGGGACAAAAAAGTTGCAAATATTTTTAATGCCCCTAAGTTCTTGATAATAACACCGAAAAAGTTAGTGAAAACTTACTCGCCATCTTTCATATCACTGACACAGCAAATCACATGAGAAATCATTTTGTTGAGTGATCTAAAATTTCTGCCAAATAATTTTTTAACGGAATAAAATAATTAAAATAAATAAAAGCCAGCTAAAATTGAGCAAAAACGAAGAGAACTATAGGAATTATATTTTTACTTTATCAAAAGACTGAACAGCTTTACAAAAAGTGATTTTTGTTTTAGTCATGGTTTTATTCTTACTTTTCAAAAAACTAGTGAGTACAGTCAACTCTCGATAATCCGTCATCTCGCTAATCCGTCGTCTCGATCCTGCACCGTTGCGGCGGCCAAAAACTGCAATCGTTCTGCGCTAGCCAAGCAATTCGGTGTGCCTAGAACAACTATTAACGACATTTTGAGCCAGAAACAGAGTATCCTCAGTGCAATCGAGGGTGGAAGTGAAGCCAAGCGTGCGCGACTGACATCCGGCAAGCATCAACAGATAGAAGAAGCACTTATGCGGTGGCACAAACAGATCAGGAGTAAAAATGTTCCAGTGAGCGGTGAATTGCTGAAGGTTAGAATTTTTTAAAACTAGTGAGTATAACAAAAAACTAGTGAGTGTAATAAATAATAATAATTTGTGTTATTGCTAAAGTTAATTGTTAGTTAGTCTTGGTGCCATTCAAATATGTATTAGACTCATCTTTGTTTCAGCAAAGCACGTGAATTTTGGTAATGTGTGAATTTCACTATAAATCTGTGGTATCTCCATTCTGTATCGATGAATTATTAGCCAAAAAATGCATGCATAATTTTCATAATTTCACCCACTTTAAAAACATAAAAACAAAAAACTTAAAAATTTAAAAAAAGTCTGGAAATATATAAATAAATCTTTGAAAAATTTTCAAAATTTTACTTATAGACTAAAAGTGATTGCTTCAAACTAATAAAATCATGCTGAATTACAAATGGGCTACTGCAGCAAATTTAGCGCTCAAATAAAGAATTTTTCTAGCATTACACATTACCTTACACATTACAAAATTTGTACTCCGTGTGAGCGAAATTTGCTAAATGAATCATTATGACCATGGGAAAACTTAAAGTAATGGTCGAATCTGAACGGCGATAAACTACGTTAGTAGTATGTTTGTTATTTTAAGACTTTTTTATAATTTTTAAATAAATTGACTTCAGGCAAATAAGCTCTTTTCCTAAGACAGCTAATAATAAAGTATAGAAATAAAGTATAGAATGTGTAACTCGCTCAAACATAACCGAAATTTTGGTATGTTCAATCGAAATGCGGGAAAATGCGGGTGGTATCCAAGTGCAACAAAATGATTCTCAACCATTGGGAGATTCAGAATTAGGGGAGGCTCACACAAAAACTAAACAAGCAAACAAAGATTCACACAAAATCCGTTCAAAAAAAGGATGTTCATACAATGACAATTTTAATTATATCTATTAGATATACTTTTCTTTAAGGATTCGCTCACAATGCGACATTCCCCATGCCAAACTTTTTCCATATGAGCATATGGCCCATCCAAAAAATGTAAGGAGGGAGATTTGCGAAAGCAAATCTCCGTACCGTCGATTTGTGCTGAAACGAGTTACCAACGTGACGAAGAAGGTGAGTCTTTTTAGCTGGATTGGACCGAATTCTTGTGGCAAAGAATATGTTGCGGTCGTGGATGCTGGTTAACTGGTTAGCTCCCTTTTCAGTTATATCGAAGGAAATTTGTTGGCGGATAGTACCCAAGGCATGGATAGGTTCGTCAACCTGGATGTGTGGTTGGGTCGCGTACCAAAGTTTGGAAGGGATGGTTGTGGTGGTGGTGTTACCGATGTGCGGATGAGTAGTGTAACCGAAGGAAAGGTTGTTGTGAATGGTTCCGACGGACGTGGTGGATGTGAGAACGACGTTGGGTTGTGTGCTGGTAACCCTGGGGCGTTAGTGTTTGAGGATGAAGTGCGAAACAGTCAGAGTTCCGTGGAGATGGCAGCCGAAGTGGTCAAGAAGCAAGCGGATCACTCCATAGTCACGCCGAAGCTCGATAATCTGCTCCTGGAGGCCGCTTTATCAGCTCCGATGGTCGACTCGACTCCTCTCTCCGACAACCGTGATTCGACACCTCCTCTAGATGGCCCGACAGCACGCTCCCGATCTAACTGCGCAACGGATGCTAGCAACAGTCTTCGTCTCTGCCGCTGTCTCAAGTGACTACCGTACTGATGACTCTGGGGATAAAGGGGACCGACGTGCCGAATGCTCTATTTGGACAAGGCACCTTCTTGACAAGCTCTGGAATCAAATGAACTCGGGACTGAGGAAGAAGAAGAAGACAGAATCTCATTGTATTGTGTCTAGTAATGTGTCTGGTAGCGAGTTGAATAAAGTAAATGTGGTGGTCGGTTCTACTGGAGAATCCGTTCCCATTTTTTGCCTTGGTCCCCCCTGTTGTTTTTTCAATAAATATGCCTTGGTCCTCCTGTTGATTTCTTTTTTTCTTTTTTTCTCTGTTGATCGACAAAAAAATCAACAGGGGAGACCAAGGCTTATTTGTTGAAAAAACAACAAAAAGGACCAAGGCAAAAAATGGGAACGGATTCTAAAGTAGTGCCGTGGTGGTCTCTCCCCCTAGTCCGGTATCAGGCATTAGACAAGCCGAAGGGGTCAAACGATCCCATTTGTTTTTTTACTGAAATCACAAATAAAGGAATCACGAATCTCCCATTTGTTGAACGGATTTTGTGTGAGTCTCCCATATTGGTGAATCTCTCAATTATTGATTATTCTTTTGTTGCACTTGGATACCACCCAAAAAGTGCTTTCTTGAGAAAAATTGCCTTGGTCCTCCTGTTGTTTTAAAAACGTCAATAAGCAACATTCAAAAACAACCAGGGGGACCAAGGCAATTTTTTTAAATCACTTTTTGCCTTTGCGCGTTTTTTTCATTAGCACGAAATTTGGAAAATGGACCTCGCAATTCGTTTACACCGTTTTCAGTTTACGTTTGGTGACCAACACAAAAAGTGTATTTTGTAATCTTTTCTACATTTCCAGCTGCGTTATTATTCTTTCGCAATTTTCGGCTCTATATATATCTATATATGTTCATGCCGACGCCGGAAAAAATATGCCTTGGTCCCCCCTGTTAATTTTTTTTGCAAATTTTTGCTCATCTAACTGTCCGTGAACCATTTAATTGTAGGCATTTTAGTTCTTGTGTTTGAATTAAATAGTTTTTTCTATTACCTTATAAGTATACTGATCCTTTTCAATGGAAAATGTGCTGTTTTTGGTCCTGCTCCTGCCAATACAGGCCTACATAGCAATCGATTTACTGTAGGAGTAGTCTCGTAAATTTATATTTCTAACACGCAAAGTGCATTTTTATTATTTTTAATCAAAAATTAATAAAAAAAATTTTGAAAAAAATCAGCTTGGGGGACCAAGGCAAAAACTGATTTTTTTTGCAAAAAAATTAACAGGGGGGACCAAGGCATATTTTTTTCCGGCGTCGGCATGAAAACATATAGAGCCCAATTTCAGCTGTTAATATGGCAAAACGCATGGTTTTGGGCTATGTTAGGAGGATACCAAAAAGTTCAATTTTAAATCCAAATGTATGATTTCTGAAGACAATTTATGTACAAAAAATTTAAAAATGTGTCTGTAAAGAAAATTGAATTACACAACAGGCTATGCAAACTTCCGCCAACAACTAACTACAAAGAGTGACTAAAGCTGAAAACGCTCATAAAAAAATTTTTTTATTCAAATTCTCTTAATTTCCTTTTTTTTATTAAAAATGTTTGCCGCCTATGAAACACAAAAAGGCGTTAGCTAAAAGCCCAGATCAATTAATTGAATTTACAATGCCAATTAATTCTTGTTTGTTTTTTCCGAGAATGCTAAATTTGCTAAAGCTTTGCTCTTAAATAATAAAAGATAAAACACCTAAAAAGTGCGGTGCGGTTAAACCGCGGTTAAAACCGCAAAACCGCACCGCAAATTTTTGAAAAACCGCGGTTTAACCGCATTTTTGTGCTTTGTTGATGACGACTTGTCAATACCCCTATTGTTCACTGGTTGATGATTTTTTGTTGAATTCTGCTTTTAATTTTTTAGGCAAAATTGTCGACAGAAGCGTGAGGAATCTCGTGGGGCATCTGAAGCAACATGAAGAGGACAAGCAGAAGTTCGAAAAGTTGGAAACGAACAGAGATCGAGTTTCATTGTGCGTCCGTCAGGTTTGGTCTTTTCTTTAGGTTTGAATATGTATAACAGACTTCTTTAGGTTGTTTAAGCGCTAACAACAAAAAGGTCATCAATTACGTGGCTGAAAACTGCATCTTGTTCAATTCCATCGAAAGCCTATCCTTCATCACTCTCTTCGGCAGTACGAATTCCAATGAGAAGCTCAAGGGTCGTCGTCATTACTCCGATATCGTGCTTCCTCGAGCATACCAAGCGGTCGTCAATTTGATCAAGGCAAAGCTGGACAAATGCGATTCACTTTCTTACACAACGGATTTGGTTATCCAACTCGGGTTTCTCTTTTATCAGGTACTTTGAGGTTAACTTCTCATATTGAATTGTTTTATCGTTTGAATTATCTGATTGGTGCATATAAAGAATATCTAGAGAGTTTTTTGCTGTACGTATCTTTACGTGCCACGCTTTTTGTCAATAAAAAATATAAAACATAAAAAACCGTAAACCTCAATTTCTGAAAAAACCGCACCGCGAAACCGCCTGCACCACTAGTCTCCAACACTGAAAACACTTGACAAAAAGTGAGAAAAATTAAAAAGTTGTTAGTTGCAAATTAAATTAATTTTGTGCACAGCGAAGGCTGACTTATGAGCTTTGACCAAAGAATAACTCATAAGAAACAACTTTAAACATCTACATAGAGATTTCTTAAATAAAGTAAAACATTTTTTTGTAAAATAACATGTAGTTGTTGGAAGATATATTGTAAGGGAGAAAAATTAGCTTTTAAACAAATATTTTTGCAAAGTTCCCACGTATGAAACCTAACAAAAGTTATTCTTTTTTGGTGGTGAAAATTTTGTTTAGCTACCAATTAAATGTTAAAGTTGTGCCTTAGGGAATAAAAAGTCTGCAAAAGGTAGCACTTTAAACTATATAACAATTTTTGCTAGATGATAAAACAAATGTTCTTTGAAAATTATGTTGAACACAGCGAATACAGTCCACTCTCGATAATCCTTCACCCCTTGGGACCGTCCGTGGGGTGACGGATTATTACGAGTGACGGATTATCGAGAGTTGAATGCATATAAAAAATTAGGAGAGTGACGGATTATCGAGTGACAACTCAGGAAGCACATAACTATTACCGAAAATACATATTTACATAAACAGTTAGATAAGAACTCCACTCTACCTCATTAAGCGATTAAAATCCGTTCATTCAATCAAAAGCACTGTTTATTTGAACACCCATAACAATTCAACAAAAGAAAATTGAGCTTTAACGGTCATACAAGAAGAAGTTAGTGATTTGCGACTGCTTCTTTTGAGAGTTGACTGTAATCGAAAATGATCGAAATCGATCGATAGTCGAGGTTTTTTCAATATTTTCGATAATTCGATTAATCGATTATCGAAAATTTTCGATATTAGGATCTTTGGATATTTCGATAATCGAGAAATTTCAAATCGATCGACAATCCTATCGAACAGTCGAATATCCCAAATTGCAGCCAAATTATTGAGAAACAATAGTGCTAGCTTTGGGAACTGGCCGAAGGCTAAGACGTGCTCGTGCATTTTAAAAAATTAAGGCGGGGGAGCAGTAAATTTTCTTGATCCGTCCCAGTTTTCGCTAGTTAATCTGTTATTGATAACCTTATACTGTTTTTAAAAATAAGCCAGAAAATTTTTATCGGATTACGTAGAACGCTTATAAAAAAAGTTCAAGACACAAAAAAACTGCTGATCCCTGCCTTTTCTCAGTGCCACACATGGGCATGCCCCTTTAACACGAGAAAGGCCGACTGTAAGAATTGTCTACCTGAGGGTTTTCAGACCTGCTGAGCACGAATATCGCAAAATCGGACATCCATACATAAGTGCAATGCCCTCAAAAAGCCCAATTTTTACAGCGACTCTTTGTAAAATGGATAGTTTTTTGTTCAGGCTGGATGGCAGTGAACCTATCCAGATCCGGATTTTTTTTAGACACTTATAGCCACAGAACAGACTTTCAATTCAGAATCGGAGTAAAAAAATGGCGGTTCTATCGCAGAAACAGTTGCCAAAATTCGCCTTGGTAAAATTCGCCACAAAAAAATAACAACAGGGTTAAAAACAACAGGGGGACCAAGGCGAATTTCGGCAACTGCTTCTGCGATAGGCCCAAAAATGGCACCTGACAGTGCTTTAAAGTCAAATAAAATAAGCTTTTGGACGGTCTAGCAAATGTAAAAAAGAGACCGAAAAAATGTCTTAAAAATCAGATTGACGTAAAATACCTGCAAACTTGAAATTCTGACACCACATTCGTGTTCAGCATAGTCGATTAACTTGAGAAACCGCTATTTGAATTAGAAAGTCACTGTCAAATTTCAAATTCCGTTCGAGACGAAAAAATTCAAATATAGATTTTTTTTTAATTTAAATTTTTTTGTCTCGAAGGTTAAAGGAGGACGAAAAATTGGGGGGGTATTTTTCAATAAAATCGAGATTTTGTTATGTCTAGTAGAAATTTTTTTTTCAATATTTTCTTCAATATTTT
Source organism: Ditylenchus weischeri (assembly GCA_029231635.1). Classification (NCBI taxonomy): domain Eukaryota; kingdom Metazoa; phylum Nematoda; class Chromadorea; order Rhabditida; family Anguinidae; genus Ditylenchus; species Ditylenchus weischeri. The sequence continues at coordinate 70,074 of JAMRYI010000408.1, read as the reverse complement.
TTTGCTAATCGACAAATTTCTAATTCCACCCGAAGATTTTTCACAAAGATCGGCATTATCGGACAAAAATTTTTTTTTCATATTTTTGCCTTGGTCCCCCCTGTGGTTTGAGACTTTTTCATGTGTCTTAGTCTTAGGAGCCTTCAAATTTGCCAAGTATGAACAATGCTTTTGAAGGTTTGAGGCAGTTTTTATTCAAAAATTCAACACTTTATCCCAAATGACAACACACACGCAATAACAATTTATCTATCCATCTCTTCCACCTCTTCTTCATCCACCTCTTCCTCGTTATCAGTAAGCATTAGTGCTTGCAATTGACCAACCAACTCGTCTTCGTTGAAATCGTATTCTTCTTCTTCCTGCTCTACATCATCTTCATCTGGTGCCCCGGGTCCATATTGCAGCTTTCGATCCACGGCCTTCTCAACGATTTTGCGCTTCCATCCCTGCTCTGCGACTTCTTTTCTTGTGACAAGCCTGTTCCTGCCGCGTGCCTTTGAGAAACTTTCGTACATCGTAACCGCTTTTCTTACCGCTTTCTCACCACCCAGCAGTGATGCATGATCCCTTTGCAGTCCAACTGATTGTTCGCTTGGGCACCGTCTCGCCTGATTCTCGTCGCTGTTTTCCAATCTTTTAGGACGTCTATCACGTTTTTCACAGCTCCCGCAAAATCATCTCACGCATCTGAGCAGGAAGATGCGACAATGAAATGACTCTCGATATAACATACAGCAAGAAAATTTTCTGGATTTTGGGACCTGGGTAGGTAAAATCGGCATTCGACACAACTCCTTACATGATTTTACGTTAGAATTAATGGCTTGTTGTTTATTTTAAACGAAAAAATTCAGGTCATCCAGGTGAATACTCACTTGACCCAGGGTGCCCTCGTTATAACATACGGCTATCGATATAAAGGTGAAATTATCCTCGTTACAACGTACCTCGATATAACGTACCCCTAGGGTCAGTCCCTGGGGGGTAAGTTATAACGAGACTCGACTGTATCTTGTTAGAATCCAGGACTATCAAATCAAAATCATCTAAAATCAGTAAACAAAATCGCTAAAAATTTTCGGGTTTTATTGCATTTTTAAACATTAAAAAACCGGCAACTTTCGGTCAAAATCAGCAAAAGCTGGGAAAACAGCGCTTTGGGAGCCCTGTTATAATCCACAAGGGACCACAGGCGCCTGTCGGCGCCTCTATAGTATTTCGAAATTTCAATGAGGGGCTATGACTTCATTCATAAAAATAGGTATATCCCCTATTAAAACTCATTTTTTCGCCTGTTCTTTTTTTAAAACGAAAGCTGACATTCTGGGGAACACGATGGTATTAGCGACAAAAGTGATTTCGCTATCTACGACCCGTTCTGGTCTTCGAAGTGAAAAAGCGTTACCCACCCACCCACTCACCCACACATGCCAAATACTATAATCCATACCGTGGCAGAACAGCTAAAATTATTTTTTTTAATTTAACTTTTAAAGTATTACTCCTGATCTATCCCAGTCATTGTTGCCGACGCTCGCCTTTTGTTTAAAACAATGCTTAGTCCCAGCAAGAAAAGCCTTGATTAAAAAGATAAACTTTTCAAATACTTTTTTAGACAAAACTCCATTTCGTCACATTTATTTGCTTTGGGCTGGTTAAAAACGTCACTTTCACTTCTCAAAAAATTATATCAGAAAATCTAATACCTACTTATCACTTTCTACCGCAAAAATGTCAAATTCCCATAGTTCAAAGCCTCAATCAAGCTTTTCCAATTTGGCTGCCTTACTATTGAAACGGGAGAATGAGGCTGAGTCAACTGACAACATCTCCAATTCAATAAGTCCTGCAAATAGCTACCATAATGACTATCAAGAAGATGACCCAGTTGAAGAGCAACATGATTTTGTTGTCACTGACGATTTCTCAGACAATTCTTCCCTGTTTACTATGATGGGTTGTGATCTAACACCACAGATTGATAGTCCTTATAAAAAATTTAAAAAAACTGTGATGGAAAAAGTGCCTTATAGTGAGCCCTGCAATGCTTCCAGATTGAGTCAATTATTCGGCTTTATCGAAGAAACGTTACTAGCTTTGGGTGAGAAACATTGCAGAAAAAAGAAATTTATATGTTTGGGTATATTTAGGTACCAAAAATATTGACAAATATTGCCTGGATATTTTGTACATGCAGCTAAATTGGGGCTCTGAGGAATCAATTGAGCAAAATGTGGAAGATGCTAAAGGTGCTCTCAACAGAGACGACATTTCTGAAGAAGTGCTGAAGAAGATTTGTAGAGGTAAGTAAAACGGTTTGCCCTTCTAGATTTCTGCGCAATAAATTTTTCTGCAAAATGCTCTTTTTCTTTGGGGCAAACCTTTTTCTTTTTAGACCTTTTGCTGCAAAATTTTTTGCCGCGGAAATATTTTTTTTGCTGTATAAATACTTTTTGGATCGAATTGAAATGTAGTGACTAATGACTGAAAAATAGATACGAATTACTTAATTCTAGCGACTAATTTTGGCGGTGTTATATTGAGAGTGGTGTTATACCGAGAGTTTGACTTTTCTGAGGAAAATCAGCCAGCTTTTGGGTTTATATGAGCTTTGTTCAACATAAGTGGCTCGAAAGTGACCCTAGATGCATGAAAAATGTATGCATACTAGAGTTTCTCTATGCGGTAGGCCCCCGTTAACAAAACTATGTTCAAATCCTATCTTTTTGCCAAATTAACTTGGTCCCCCTAGGCAAAAGGTCAAAGTTTGGTCAAAAAATATCTCTAAAAATGTTCTTCCGGGCCCTAAAGAAAACTTTTCTGCATCTTTCAGGAGCTTAGACTTGTGAAAAAGGTGTTAAAACATGATTTTCTCCCACCTTCATATATGTCCTTTTATCCATTCAGTGTCCTAACAGTTCTTTTTAAACAATCCGGAAAAATATGTGAGCTTACGTTGCTTTTCGTTCTTGTTTCGAAAAAAACAACACGGGAGTCGAAGACAGTTTTTTTCGTTTTGAAAGAGTAGACAACCTGAAAACTAGAGATGAAAAACGAAATTTTTGAGTCGAAAACAAGTATTAATAGAAATTCAGACAGAAATTGAAATTTTTGCCTGAATTTAAAAATTAAAATGAAGTGGTGTTGTATGAAGTCGAGACCCGGCAAAGTGCGGGGTTATATCTAAAGTAGTATTGTATCGAGAGTGGACTGTATTCGCATTATGATTTGCATACCAACCGCCTCCCCTCTTTCAATTAGGAAATTTAGCAACTAACGCAGGGATGTGATCTGTCCTTATTTTGGGGACTCCAAATCTTATTTATTTTTAAGATTTTACGTCAAAATTTTATTTTTTGGCACAAAAATGGCAATAAGCACTGGATAAAATAGCATATTTCGACAAATAACCCTAAAATGTCCTTGTTTTAAGCAAATGTCCTTATTTTCAAAATTGATTTTTTGTCGCAGAAAAACTTAATTTTATCGCCGACAAAAGTTGTTGCTGAAAAACTGATTTTTGTCGCCGAGAGCGGGGAGAGCCCAAAGTATTTCATTATAAACAAATTAAAAATGAAGGGCTAAAACCGTGCTAGAATTTTTGGCTAGAACCGAATAAAGCTAGAACCATTTTGGCTATAACACAAGAGAGTCGTTTTTCTTCATAGAAAAAAATTCTAAAAATAATTTCAAAACGAAAATAATTTTTTGTCTTAAACAGAAATTTTTTTCGATAAAGAAAAAACACATTCTGCGACAAAAATCAGTCTCTCGGCGACAACTTTTTTCGGCCACAATAATCAGTCGAAAAGGTGTGCCTCTTTTCTTTGTTTCGAGCAGCTTCTTTTCAACACAAAAAATCTGAATTTTCACTCAAAAGTTTTAAACGCGCTAAACCAGGGGTGGGCAAAGATCAGATCAGATCAGATCGCCAAAGATCAGATCAGATCGATCTGATCTGATTTATTATGTCATCAGATGAGTCTCGAAAGATTCCTGTTAGTTTGAATGTTCGAATGAACTCAGCTTTCAAACTAACAGGAATCTTTTCGAGACAAAACATTTGGATGACATAATAAATCAGATCAGATCGATCTGATCTGATCCTTGGCGATCTGATCTGATCTCGATCTAATCTGATCGATCTGATCTGATCTTTTGCCCACCCCTGCGCTAAACTCACATTACTGAAAGGGTTACCGTAAAATCTCTATTTTTAACGAGAAATTTTCGTACCTTTTCCAGAAATTTTTGATTTAGATCTTTTTTTTTGTTGAACGACTAAAATTCAAAACACCCGTCAAAATATGTAATCTTCTGTCAAACTTTTAAACTTGTTGTTCTTAAAACTTTATTTTCAAGTTGTTTTTTTGGCATAAGCATATAGTACTGAAATACTAGTTTCTAATAAGGTATGCACTTGCTTAATAAATCTATTCTTTCTCCTTTTTTTCTACTCCTTTTTTCCAAAATGAATTGTTCTCTTAATTTCATGCTAAACCTTAAACTAGCTTATAGCTCATTTAAAACTAAATATGCAAAACTACTTGCTGGTGCAAAAAAAGTAAGCACCAAAACAATTAGGTTTAATAATTTGACTGGAGATTAACATATTTTTACCGGAGATTTAGATATTTTAACGGGAGATTTACATATTTTGACAGATGGTTTCACCCACAGCCTTTGTTAAACTACTTAGTGAATAATTGTGTTCATTCAAAACAAATTGTCTTTAAAACCTCACAGATGTACCTTTAAATTATAAATTCTTAATTTTGGGGTGCCCGTTCATTAATGAGTGCCCGTTTATTTTTCAACCCCCATCGAGGGCTGCCCGTTCATTAGAGAGTGCCCGTTTATCAAATAGTGTCCGATTAATAAAAATTAAACGGTATACTTTTTTTGTCCCAAATTTTTCTTTCGTCTTCTTCTTGATCATTTAAAAAAAAACATTTTGACGTAAAACTTTTTTTCGCTGGAAAATCCAAAATTCTGACATCGGATTTGTGTTCAGCATGTTTGATTTGCATGTGAAAGTGCTCTTTGAATTCAAAAGGCGCTGTCAAATTTCAAATACCGCTAAAGACAGCAATTATTTGATTTTGAGAAAAATTTGCTATTTGAATGTTTTTGTATTGAGCGGAATTAGAAATTTGTTAACGACTTTTGAATTCAATTTGTGCCTGTTTATTTCAAGTATAACAGTTTTATTTCGTAGCAAAAGAAACTTGATAAATTGCTCTTTCTCATACAGTCAAACCTCGATTTAAGGACAGCCTGGGGACCGGTCAAACTGCTGTCCTTAAATCGATTTTTTTGAAACCCAAGTGCTGTGATCCTGTCTTTAAATCGAGAGTCTCTCCTTAAAAGACCAACCTCCACCATCTTCACAAAGTAATGTTTTATTTTATTAGGTTGTCCCATAAGTTTTGCGAAAAACCTTTAGATTTTTTTCGAAAAGCAATTTTCATTACATAAACATGAGTATTTCTCAGTGTTTTTACAAATTTAATTTAATTTTTTAGATCAAAATTTAAAAAATTTATCAAAATTTAATTTTTTAGATCAACATGTACCCTTGAATCTCTGGTTTCTGATGAGCTATCAACTGGCTCGATGTTATGTGTAAAAGTGAGAGAAATAATGGTTTTGAAAAACAGAAAGTAGTTTCATAAAAAGAGATTTTTCTCTATTTTTTCTGAACACACAGAGCCAGTCGATAGCTTATAAAAAACTAGAGATTCAGGGCTACATGTAGATCTAAATAAATAAATTTTACGATTGTAAAAACACCGATAAATACTCATGTTTATGTATTTATTGCAGGAAATCAGTAATTTTACTCCGGGAAATCAATTTTAGCCTAAAGCAAATTCAGATTAGGAATAACATGTCTGTAGGAATTCTTAACTTTTTCATTCAACTTTTAAAAACCATACCGAGTTTCTACTACGGCACGCCAGACTTCAAGTGCTAAAATTATGCGCAACAAGAATTTTTTTTCGGTATCTCGATCGGTCTAGAAGTGATCAGCATGAAATTCTGAGATAGACGCTCACATTGCTACAAACAATCTTTCTGGTATTCAAAGTATGGATCAGGTCGAAAAAAATAATTTGGTTCATACTTATAATTTTTTGTTTTATATTTTTAAGAGATCTTGCACGAAATTATACCTGGTTAGAAACTAAAATCTCAGGGCTTCACAACGGTGCTTTCACTTTGTAAAAAAGAAGATAAAAAATCAGAAATTTAAAGAGAGAAAGTCAAAAAAAATCTGGGACAAAAAGAAGTAATTTTTCGGGCAAAAAAAAAGTAAATTTGGGACAAAAAAAAGTTTAACCGTAACCTTATTTTCGTGCTAAGCTAAGTTGCTTATAGGATTTCGTGGCTCTCCCCTGTTATAGCCAAAAATCCTTGTAGTTAAAGCGGTTACCTCTTCAACTTTTTGTGGTAGTAACATAAGAAATCTATGTATTTAACTGATTTTTTTAAGGAACTGTGAAAGCCAGAACAATTTTTTTAAGCGAGCGAACAATCGAAGATGTAACCGTTTTCGCTATAACTATTTTGGCTATAACAGGTGAGAGCCGGATTTCATATTGACAAATTGTCTATGATTATCGATTTCTTCAGTCATTTCTCTAAAAAAATAGTTTACTTGACTTGCAATATTGCTGCCGGATCCAGCAAAAAAACCGAATCTAGCATATGGGATACCCGTCCCCCACATCAATACTATTTTGCAGCCTACCAAATGACTTTATTTTCAGCAGCCTCTCAAATTTCAACAATTGTAAGAGCTAGAAATATCAAAGAAATCGTCACAAACTTGTGGGAAGAAATGCAACAAGTGCCTACAGCATCCGGCTCAACCGGGGATCGGGACAATTTTCTTCACGACTACCCTTCTTTTGATAAGCCTAAGACGTACGAATTACCACCAGTGAGTAGCTCTGCAGAACAAACTCTATTAAGGTCACTCCAGACTATGCTACAAAAAGATATTGAACTGAATCGCATGACAATATCGGATTGCGGGTATGTCTTTTATGTGAAAATTTTGTTTCCCAATTTTTGATTAGTGTTTTAGATTCACTCAGAGGCCTGAAATGATTCACTGGCGAAACAGAGTAGTTGAAATAGGTGAGGATGAAGAACAGCACGATGAGAGAGCACATGCAAGGGAGGCTAGCCTGGTAATGGTTTGATGACTCAGATAGGACACTGCTGTAAGCAGCCCTGTGTTTAACGGAATAATTTTTATAGGGGAGTTTGGTCGAGTCACCGATGCAAGCTGGTCCATCAAACGAGTTTTCTGCTGTTGCCTTAATAGAATTTGTCCAAGCAAGCGTTCCTGATGGTCCAACTGTGCTCAAATATCTTTTGGCTCTTATACGGTCTTTGGATTCTGATTTAGCTATTCAAAATGAGGTATTTTTGCTTTTATCCCACCAACTCCTCGTATTTAAAATTTATTTCTTGAGATAATTGATCTGCTGGGAATCAAAAACATAGATTTGGTGGAAAAGATCCTTGCTAACCGAAAGGTCTTGGCTGAAGAATTGAACGAAAACTTCATGCGATGCAAGAAGCTGAGGAAGCAAATCAGTCAGGTATGACCCAAAACTCGCCTGGTATTTTTTCCATTTCATTCTTCTCTTTTTAAGGGAGTTAATATGCCAAGCAATCCAATTGTCGGTGGAAATATCGTCTTGCAATCTGAGAGTGGACTCAAGTCTAGGAAGAGAATGATGAAAGAAGAGAAAAAGATGAAAAAAGAACTTGACAAGGTTGGTACGCTCATATCCGTCAAGCAATCATTTTTTGATTTTAGGTTGTGGGGCTTTGAGCGAAGTAGAAAGGTTACAGTTTGAAGAAGCACGGCGAGAAGCCTTGAAGCAAAAGTAAGAAAAATGGCAGTCATTTTATTTGCTAAAATACTCAATTTGTAGAGAGCTCGAGTTGGCTGAACGAAGGCTGCTTGAAGAAGATGCATTTCAGCGGAACACGCCTTTCCGAACGAGAAGACAGTTGCCATTTGTTTTTGATTCCAACAGAACTGCGCCAATGGGAGAGTTTGTGATTCATGGCGAAAAGGTTAGCCTTGAGTGATTTTAAAATAAAGTGTATTATTGTGTGCTTAGTTTTGTCTCCCTATGGGCACCATCAGAAAGAATTATGCTCAGTATGAAGAAGTCACTGTTCCCCCACCTGCTGATAAAAATCCTGTTCCAGACGGGTTCCAGGTGATAGTAACCAGTACTTTGGATGAGGTTAGTCGAAAAATTTAATTCCCAACCGTTTTTGTACGACACATGGTCTATAGATTGGCAAAAAATGCTTTGAGAAGTACAAAGCTCTAAACACAATTCAGTCTTTGGTCTTTGAGCAAGCCTACAATACTTTTGAGAATTTGCTTATCTGCGCGCCGACTGGAGCTGGTTGGTTGCAAATTTTCAAAGGCTGTTATTTTAATAATGATGTCATTTTTTACAGGTAAAACGAATATCGCACTGCTAGCTGTATTACAAACTATTCGAGCTCATCTGGATCATCGTGGCAAAATTAGAAAAGACGAATTTAAGGTAAGCATTTTGCAGTTTTTTTTTGTAAGTAAATTTTCTAGATAATCTACATTGCTCCAATGAAGGCATTAGCTTCGGAGATGACGACGAACTTCTCGGCAGCCTTAGAAAAATTAGGCCTCAAGGTTCGAGAATTGACGGGAGATACACAGTTGTCAAAGAGAGAAATAGCTGAAACTCAGGCTTGATCGTTTAGCCCACGGTGTGATTACGTTATTTTTCTCAATTTAGATGCTCATTTTGACACCTGAGAAATGGGACGTTGTAACAAGGAAAACTGATGATGCTATGCTTACGCAGCTAGTGCGTCTGTTGATCATTGATGAGGTAAAATACTTCTTTCGTTTCATTAAAGAATGTCATGTGGAATTACGCTTATTTTTATAGCTGGCACTTTTTGGAATTTACTTCAGAATTCTGCTTGTAAAGATCCACTCTAAATCACTATCTGATGGTATTTAATGTCAGAAACACGATTTGGGATCCAAAAAATTTTAAAAGATTACCCAACAAACGATTTTTTGCCGATTATAATTCGCTTTCTATGTACGATGATTCAAAAATTGTTCCAGAAAAAGTTTATCCTTTTAAAGGACCATACTTGTTGATGTTGCAAATTCAAATAAGCGCGTCGTCTGTTTTAAACTCCAAAAATGCTCTTTGAATATGTACTGTTGCATATAAAGATAAAAAAACAAAATTATATAAGTGGACCCTGACCTGGAGATTCTTCGATGAATTTTTTATGCGCTTATTCTTGTAGAGCGTCCTCAAATCCCATATAAATTTGGCTCCCCACCCCTGAAAGAGAACAAAAATTTTAGAATGACCAAAGGTCAAAAACCATAATATGGGGGTATCGAGGTGTTTTTAGAATTTTGGGTGACCCTTGTACCGCTTTTTGTGGACCTTCAGAGCTGGGAGGACAGATTTCTCAAGAACTTAGGCACGCTTTACAAGAATACGCAGAATAAATTTCATCGCAGTTCCTCTAGGTCACAGTCAGGATCCCTCCCTTGTCAGTGGTGTATAGCAGCTTTGTTTGATGATTGTCGATCTCAGGTTCGATTTCCGTGTCTGCTCTTTTATTTTTGACCATTAATGATTCGTTGATGTTGATACATAGTGAATGATATAAAAATGAATGATATAAAAGTGATATAAAAATAATTTCGCAATAAAAAAGTGTCCCGCGCGCCAATTCCCATTGTCCTCATCAAGTATGGTCTTTAAGTAAAAGAAAAGTCAGGCTAAGTGCGACACCATGAAAATTTTCTGCAGTGCATCATTAATGAAATTTAATTAAAGGTTCATTTGCTTCACGACGAGAGAGGAGCAGTCATTGAGGTAGGAAGTCACGGCTGTCAATGCGTATCCAATTATGATATTTCAGGCCATAGTTGCAAGGACACTGAGACAGGTTTTACACGACTTGATTTATTTACAATTGCGTGCAAAAAGTTTTTGTAGGAAGAAGTCAACCATCAGAAAATTCGTATTGTTGGTTTATCGGCTACCCTACCAAAGTAAGAATTATGATAAAGAAAAGCATTTTCTTGGATTCATTTTTGTGTAAAGCAATAAAACTTTCCATTCTTCAGCTACATCGACGTGGCATATTTTCTGAAAGTAAACCCTGAGAAAGGACTTTTCTTTTTCGATGGTCGTTTCCGGCCTGTGCCACTAACTCAAAGGTATTCTTTTACAACTGTATCTTGTTTAATTGCAGCCTGATTTAGCTTCATTGGTGTGCATCTTGGTCAGAATAAGTCCCCAGAGTTTGAAAGGCAGCAGATGGATGAAGCTTGTTATAGGAAGTGCCTCACCTTTCTGCGTGAAAATCATCAGGTATCGTAATTGTATACCTGATTGAAAATTGAAATACTTATCTAGGTTCTTGTGTTTGTGCACTCGAGGAATGCAACTTCTTTGCTAGCCAAGACGTTTATTGAAAAAGCTACAGTTGCGGTACGTTATTAAATAAATTTCCTATAATGTAAGTAGATTACTATCTTTTTAGGGTGATAGATCGTTGTTCATGCCAAATAATGCTTCTTCTGGAGTATATCTCGCTGCTCGGAAGGCTGTAATAATTCAATTTAGGATCAAAATAATTTAAATCACAAAAAAATTTAGATGGAGAAAGCAAAAAACCGTGAATTGTGAGTTTATTTTGTACTTCAGTGCCTTCAGATTAGATAGTTGAAAGTACAGGCAGCAATTTTTCGACGTCGGAATGGGTATACACAATGCTGGCTTAGCTAAGTCTGACCGAGATTTGATGGCGAAGACATTCGCTCAAGGAAACATACGTGTCATGTTTTGTACCGCTACCTTGGGTATAACTTTAGATTGTTATTAGTAACAATTGTGATCAATCGTGTTTTTTAGCTTGGGGGGTCAACTTGCCAGCACATGCAGTCGTGATTAGGGTGAAAATTGTGGTTGCTTGCCTATTTGGCTTGAGATTGAACATATTTTAGGGTACCGAGATCTTTGATCCAGCAAAAGGCCGGTTTGACGATATCGGTGCACTCGACGTTCAGCAAATTTTCGGAAGGGCCGGGCGCCCACAATTTGAAACCTCAGGTAAATTTTCGAAATGCTGTTTGCTATGGTTGTCTTTACGAGCAGGGTTTTATTCATACCTCAAGAATAAATTACAGGCCATGGAGTAATCATCACAACGGCGGCAAAAGTGTCAAAATACATGTGAGCTTCTAAACTTTTCTCAATGAGCTTAGTTGAAAATTTACTGTTGAAACTTCTTGCGACCCACATTTGTATCTATTTATTTATAAGTGTTTTTTAGTGGGATGTTGACGCGTCAGACACCAATCGAAAGCCAGTTTTTAAAGAAAATACTTGACCATTTAAATGCGGAAATTTCCAGAGGTATTAATTTTAGATAAGCTATTTTCTTCATGTTTACATTCATCATCTTGTTTTTAAGGGACTGTTTCTTGCATAAAGGGTAGGTGAGGTTTGTTAATAATGCCAGGATGGGCATAACCTCATATACTAATAATATAGCATCTGGGCTCAATTTTTGTTTCAGATGCAGTCGAGTGGCTCCGTTACACGTACTTCTATGTAAGAGCATGGCAAAATCCATTGGTATATGGGTTGAAGTGGCAGATGCTGAAAGAAGACACCAATCTGACCATTTTTCTTACCGATTTGTCTATTGATACCGCAAGAAAATTGCACAATAATCGCATGGTGCAGTTCGATGAGAAGTAGGATTAAATTTTACCTTGCTTTTAATTTTAATTTCTTTTACAGGAATCAATATTTGCAAATAATTGATATGGTTGGTGTTTTTCTTATTTATTATTAAATTATTGTTCGAAATACAGGGAAAAATTGCATCAAACTATTACATTTCCTTTGAAACCATTGAGATGTTCAATAATGAGAATGGTCCAGTTAGACTAACTCAAATTATCGATGAACGCACTTTGCTCGGACTTATAGCGTCTGCAAGCGAATTCTCTCAGATAAAAGTACGTTTTGATATTATAAATTAATTTAAAGATCAGTAGTAGTGTGCTCTGTTAAGGCTCGTGATTCCGAAATGGGGATCTCGATTCATTGGCTTCATTTGGTTCGTAATTAGATTTAGGTTTCGCAATTTTTTATCGATGCATTTTTAGGATGCGCATACATGATGAGAGGGGGCACACTTGCGACTACTCAAGGAAAAGTCAACTGTCTTCTTCAGGCAAATACATTGTTACTTGTAGAATAACTTATAGCTCTTTACTTGTAGTGCTACATATCAGATATTTATATTCCAAATCTTACACTGATGTCCGAAGCTGCATATATTGCGCAGAATGCTTCTAGAATATCGCGTGCCCTGTTTGAAATTGCCCTGAGGTATGACTTGTGAATACTTTTAGCCTAATATTGTGTGTGATATTTTTCAGGCGTATGTGGTGCCAAGCAACTCAAACTTGCCTTAATATATCAAAATGCATTGACAAGAAAATGTGGCCATTCAACTCTCCGCTTAGGTACGTCATAGGTTCAAAAAATTCCCCCTTATATATTTATCTGTTTTTCTGCAGGCAATTGGTACCTAATTTTGTTGCGAGAAATGTAGTTGATAGAATTGAAGGGCGTCAAATTGACTTTAACACACTGTGTGACATGAGTAGCAATGAATTGGGTAAACTATAATTTTTGTCCACAACATTAGTGAAATTCCCTGAGTTTAGGAGCAATGTTTTCCTGTGATGGCGCCAAACTTCTCAATGCCATTCAAATGGTTCCAGTTTTAATTGTGGACGACTCTCAAGTAAGACCGATGACAAGGTAACTGATTATAATTCTATACATGCTGCAATGGTCTAATATGCCGACGCTTCCCCCAAACCGTCTTTTAAAAATAGTGCTTACGGCACAGTTTTTTAAGCCTTCTCTTAAATGAACTATTATTTTAATTATGGATATTAAAAAATTGTGGATATTTAGATAATTACAGATATATTATAGTTTGAGTGGTAATTTTCTTGTAGCAGTCTTCAGACAGTCGGTCAATAACATGATTTTTAATAAGACAGTGGTCTACCTCTTTTCGGGCCTGCAGTGACCGAAAAAATTTGACATATCGTTATTTTAGATCAATGATTGAGGTCAGCGCAGTACTGGTCCCATCTTTTATGTGGAATGATCGGCTCTTAGGCAGTGCGGGTGCCCAGCGTTTCTGGCTCTTCTTTGAAAATCCTCAGGATAACATAATTCTTCATTATGAACAATTGCTGTTAACAAAGAAAATGGTGGGAATTTGAAGGACTTTGATAGTTCAGTATTATTTTTTACTAGCAAAAGTTTTAGGTCCTCAACCAAGTGAGCGTAGATGTCAAATTCAATGTGCAGATCTCTGAAGAAAAATTCAAGAATCAGTTCCAGCTCCGTATTGCCAGTGACTCCTTTGTGGTAGATGATACTGTTGTTGGTCTTTCGTTGCACAACTCGATCCTTCCTATAGCAACTTGCACTCATACTGGTGGGTCAAATCTTAAGAAATACAGCAGAACAAGCAGAGATTGAAAATGTCGAAATTCCAATAGATCGAAAAATGTCGAGATAGTTATCGCTTCGGTTCCTAGTGAAATAATAAAAGATTAGGCTTTAATTTTTTTTCTCGTTTTTTCGACGTGGGGTCCCTGTCCCCACCCAGGCTCTCATTTCATCTCATTGAAAGGATATCTCTTATGACAATTTTGGTGAAGGCACGTTTCGTCATATTTTTCCAAAGAGAAAAAAAGACGAAAGGCCAAAAGTAATTTTTTCGAAAAATTGCTTTGGCCCCCTGTTGTTTTGAAAGGGCAGGAGTAGTGCGGGCCAAAACACTTTGAGACAATTCAATTTGTGCCAAAGTGAATTTGGGTCAAATCACTTTGGGACAATTCAATTTGAACCAAAATCCTTTTGTGCCAAAATCAAATTGCGCCAAGATCATTTGCAGGGCAGGAGCAGCCTGTGTCAAATCACATTGTGCCACCGCAAATTTTGCCAAACTCAAATTGTGCCAGCGTAAATTGTGCCACCGCAAATTTTGCCAAACTCAAGTTGTGCCACCGCAAATTTTGCCAAACTCAAATTGTGCCAAAATGTGTCAGCGTAAACACATCATTTAACAGTGACATGTATCAAAATCGGCTCTACCCTGTTTCCGCCCAAATTGTTTCCGCCAAAAATCGTTATAGCCAACACAGTTACATTTTTAATTTTTTTTGTGGTACCTACGTGTTGACTTGTTCACCCAAAATTGTCCTGGCTTTCACTGTAACTTAGCTAATCAATTAAATCTATAAATTTTATCTGTTACTACCACAAAAAAAAATCAATGATGCAACCGTGCTGGCTATAACGATTTTTGGCGGAAACAATTTGGGTGGAAACAGGGTAGAGCCTCAAAATCGCGGCATAATTTGCGGTGGCACAGTTTGAGTTTGGCACAATTTGCGGTGGCACAATGTGATTTGACACAGGCTGCTCCTGCCCCATTTGCAATATTCGGCGAATATTTACCGAATATTGCAATTTGATTTTTGCCCAAATTGAATTGTCGCAGAGTGATTTGGCCCAAATTCATTTTGGCCCAAATTGAATTGTCCCAAAGTGATTTAGCCCACACTACTCCTGCCCGTTTTGAAACGTTGCTTATAAACAAACATCAGGTGCGACCAATGCATTTTTTCCAAAAAATCACTTTTTGCCTTTCGTCGTTTTTTTCCATTTGGAAAAATATGAAGAAACCTTAACACACCATAATTTTTAGTATTTATTATCACTGAAAACTTACAAATTTCCTGATTAAATTCTCGTGCTTCTTGTCCATGCCCTGGTCCAGTATCTGTTCTCCGAATTTTCGGGCAACACAATTTCGACCGACTAAACTTGTCACTGTGTTTAATCAATAGTAGGCTATTTAGTGAAATGTGAATAATAAGTTTTGATTAAGATCTGTTGGATCTTGACCCTCTACCAGTAACTGCGTTGAAAAACCCAGCCTTCGAATCTCTGTATCCATTTGAATTTTTTAACCCCATTCAGACACAAGTATAGTTTAATATTGTCAGCATCGATTGACAAGTAATATAATTTTATAAAGGTTTTTCATGCCTTGTATGGAACTGATGAGAATACATTGATTGGTGCCCCAACCAGTGAGTCTTTTACAACAACATTCAGAAGTAGAAAAAAAATTGAAATGTTTTTTTCTTAGGTTCTGGCAAAACACTATGCGCTGAGCTGGCGATTTTCCGATTGTTTAATGAGAGACAGAACAAAAAAGTTGTTACATTTTTAAGATTCAGTATAATTTTTTATTTGTTATATTTCTTTTAAGTGCGTCTATATTGCACCATTGAAAGCTCTTGTCAGAGAGCGGATGGCCGACTGGAAACACAAATTTCTTGATCAGCTGGGGGTTAAGTAAACACATTCGATTTTTTAACTTTATTAGCTAATTATTTGTGCGTTTAAGCGTGGTAGAAGTATCAGGTGATCACACCCCAGAGCTAAACGAGCTGAATTCCGCTTCAATTTTAATCACAACACCTGAAAAATGGGACGGGTTGGTTTCTGTTTGAATGATGCATACGACCTTAATCTTTTTTATTTCTAGAATCACTCGTTGTATGGACGCCAGAAGCTATGTCAAAGATGTTGAATTACTCATAATTGACGAAATTCACTTGTTGGGAGTGGAAAGAGGAGCTGTGCTAGAAGCCATTGTCACCCGGTTAGCATATAAAATATTTTTTGTGAATCTTATTATGTCAAAACTTTATAGCATCAAGAATGTGGCCCGGAAACGTTTGCTCAAGAAAATGCCTGTTAGAATTCTGGGGCTTTCTACAGCCTTGGCAAATGCAGGAGATGTTGCCGAGTGGATTGACGTGAAAGAGGTAACTTGCAGTTTTTTCTTGAAAAAGAACAATAATTTTGCCACTTTTGTTTGAATTTGCGTTTGGCCACTTTTGTGCACAAATTGAAATGTTTGTGCACAAATTGAAATGTCTAGTCATTAAGAACTTGCGGTGGAATTTCGAATTTTTTTCACTATAAACTGAGCAAAGATTTGTACTAAATACTACAAACTGGGCCGGAATCTTAGATTCCGAAACGTTTGCTTTGTAGTATTAGTATTATTCATAAAATTCTGCACATTTCGCAATTCTGTTTTTACAGGTCGATTAAATTTTCATTATCTTGGTATATTATTTTAAAATTGTTGGATTTTGCCTACGTGCTCTCTGTGGTTTGTTCATACTCATTTTCTAGATAAACCTTAAGACAGAGGAGGATCAGGGCGAAAACCAAAATTTTTTACATAATATACCAAAAAGAAGACCATCGAGAACTGATCCAATCTGTAGAAACAGATTCTAAAAGTTCGAATTTTAAACAACTTGTGGTAGTCTTGAAGTGTTAAAATTCTTGATTTACTCTGTAAATTATAATAACCAAGGGCTATCAACTTAAATTCCTTGCGGAATAATCATTTGTTTTTGTAGCATTCACTGTACAATTTCCGCCCAAGTGTGCGACCTGTTCCGATTGACGTGCACATCCAAGGCTTCTCTGGCCAGCACTATTGCCCTAGGATGGCCATGATGAACAAACCAGCATTCCGATGTGAGTTGAAATCAGCTTTTCATCATACATGTTGTGTCCTAATTCACTAAATATTTTCAGCAATCAGGCAATTTTCCCCAGTTAAACCAGTGCTGCTTTTTGTGGCCTCTCGAAGACAAACGAGACTAACAGCCATGTCTTTTGTCTCCATGCTAGCTTTGGGAAGAGGACCCGCACCAGTGGTTGCGAATGACAGGTGACGAGTTGCAAAAGGTGATGCGCTCAGTCAAAGACGACAATCTGAGGATAGCCTTGTCGTTTGGCATAGGGATGCATCATGCCGGGTAATTCTGATGGCCTTATTTCAAAAAATAATTTTAAATGCATTTAGGCTGCAAATCCACGAGAGAAATTTGGTCGAAAAAGTAAAGACCATCTTTTGTAAACTGATTTATTAAAGAATTTGGGTTTCAGCTCTTTGTAGAGAGGAAGATTCAAGTTCTTATAGCAACTGCCACGCTGGCCTGGGGCATCAATGTTCCAGGTGTGTTTTCATTAAGTTGAATAGCTGTTTTTGAGTAAAACTAAGTTTGTTTATATTTAAAGCTCATTTGGTGATTGTCAAAGGAACAGGTCAGTATAATACCAGAAATTTACAGAGAAGAATTTCACTTTGAATTCAAATGTTTTTTAACTTTTTTTTAAGAATTTTTTGATGGAAAGACTAGCAAGTAAGTTTTTTTTCTGTTCCAATTACTTTCTACAAGAAAAAAACGATCAGAAAAGTGGAATACAGCCGATTTTGTGGTTCCTTTCTCTTAATTACAGCCGACTCTCGTTCATCCGACACCCCTGAAAATTCGTTCCCGCCCAGGCTCCAAAACTTTTTTGACCCAACTTTTTTAATTTTTTTTTGCAAAATTTGATTCGTTAGTCTAGCCGAAGATATCGCAAGGATCCGATTTTGTCGATCGTTTTTCCCATATCCTTTGATATTGTTATAAAGACTAAGCGACTCTCAGTTGACCGACAAGGACAACTGTCTAAAAATTAAAAAAAAAATGGGTTAAAAAGTAGGCAGAAACAAACTTTTTGGATGATTATAATAATAAAGAGTCAATTTTACAACATCTTTGCCATTAAAACAGGAGAGGACCTAGGCACCTTTTTAAAAAAAGATCATTCAGTGTTATCTCGGTTTACCCTCTTATAAACAAGTAGCGTCGGTTATTCTAATATTTTTGTTCTCATTATCTGGTAATTTTAATTAAATGCTTTTAGATATGTGGATTTCCCGGTGACTGATGTGCTGCAAGTAGCTATTGCTTTTCCAACCCTTTTCAAACAATTAAATGACTGTTTTGACATTCAGATGATTGGCAGAGCTGGTCGCCCACAATACGATGATTCAGCTGTAGCTGTGATTTTCGTTCAGGATGTCAAGAAAAATTTTTATAAGAAGTTTCTGTACGAGCCATTTCCCGTTGAATCAAGGCATGTTTGGCTACCCAGAACCTTTGGTGCCCCACTCGCCAGAACCCTAGGGGTTCCACTCGCCAGAACCCTAGGGCTTCCACTGGCCGGAACCCTAGGGCTCCCACTCGCCAAAACTTTAGGGTTCCCAGCCTTTTTTTGCCCAATCTATGCAAATTGTTCGATCTTGAATTTGCGCGTCATTTCTTGTCCAAAAAGTTTTTCATTTTCAGTTTTTCGCTAATTAGGACCCCCAGGGTTGTGGCGAGTGAGGCACCAAAAGTTCTGTTGCCCCGGCATGTTTACATTGTTTCAGCCTAATTTATAAGCTTTTTATTTTTTGCAGCCTCCTGCCCGCCTTGCCCAACCATGTGAATGCTGAGATTTGTGCTGACAGCATTGGATCTAAGCAACAAGTGATGGAGTATTTGGCAGGCACCTATCTGTACCGTCGACTGTTCGCCAACCCCTCCTTCTATGGTGTACAAGACTTTTCTGCCGAGGGTCTTACCAAGTTCCTAGTCTCTATTGTGGATGACTCGATATCAGAGCTGGTTAGGTCTCGGTGTGTAGTGGCTGACAAGGTTGGTGGCGGAAGTGTTTTGCCTCTTACGCAAGCATTTTTATCCACGTTCATTTTGTAAAGTCGTCAAGAATTTGGTCATGAAAATGGCCTCGTTATAATATACTGCTAGGATTGTAATTGTCTATGTACACTGGCTATAACCCTGTAGCCAGTCCCGATGAGTATGTTAGGGGTATATAGGGCTGTCTAAACCTCCGTTCGTCGGGAAAGCCATTTGCTTCGCCCTAAACTTCTAGCAGGAGGTGACCAGAGGGTAAAAAATTTCAAGGTTGAATGACAATTTTTTTTGAATAGCCCTGGTACCTAATATGAAGCCAAACACATTTTTAGTGTCAGAACATGTTTTTCTCGTTAAAATTACTCATAAACTCAAAACTAGTTAAAAATAGAACGCAGCTAGACGGAATTGGATCTTAGACCATGTAAAGCATAAGAAAAACCATTTATAATCATGATCGTAGTAACACGGGCGCCGGCGGCGTTTTTTTTATTAAAAGATTCATAGAATCTGCAGTACTAGCAAGTATGACCAATAATTCATTAGCAATCTAAAAGTAAGTCATTGGCAATCTCAAAAAAAGTTACTGGCAACACCGGCACATGAAAATTGCCGAAATTATCGATTCGGCGCTTGTGCAGCTATGATTATGATTAATGCTGTAAAAATTTGCCATTTTCCAAATCGAAATTCCAATTCAGCGCTCTGGCACTATTGAAGCATCTCCATTGGGGAAAATTGGCAGCAAGTACTATCTAGACCATCTCTCTATCCGACACTTTTTCCAAAAAATGAAGGGTGGACTAACTGTGGAGGAATTGCTCCAAATATTAGCGGTTAGTGCTTTCCCTGGCCAATTATTCTACGTTCAACTATTTCAGGACTGTCCAGAGTACAGGGAAATACCTGTTAGGCACAATGAAGATAATGTCAATCAGTGAGTAGCGATACCCATAATCATCATTTCCCACTACAGTCAATCCCCACTACATTGATACCCCTGAAAGTTCGTTCCGGCTAGGGTCCAGCTCTTTTTTACCTCAATTTTTGAAGTTCTTTTCGTAATCTGATTCGTCGTCTAATCAGAAAATTGTAGGGATTCCGATTTTGCCGATCGTTTTTGTAAATAACAACATTTTTATTGAAAAAAACCCGCGAGTACTCGATATAGGGACACCCCTGTTTGCAAAGAGGGTTCACTAAATCGAGTACCCGCGGGTCTTTTCGGCAAAATGTTTTACATTTACATAAACGACTGGCAGAATTGGAATCCCTACGATTTTTTTGATTAGACTGGCGAGTTAGGTTACGCGAAATACTTTAAAATTTTTGATGAAAAAGTGTCGAGCCCTAGGCGGGAACGAACTTTTAGAAGGTGTCAGTATAGCGGGGGTTGACTGTGCTGAACCCTAAATCATTTGCAGAGACCTGCAAAAGTTGTTGCCCATCCAACTGCCAGCTGCAACCACTGACTGGGGATCAGCACACGTAAAGACACACTTGCTTTACCAGGCCCACTTCTCCAGGATGCAGGTGCCAGTAGACTATATGACTGACCAACGCTCTATCCTTGAGTCCTGCATCCGAATCGTCCAGGTTAATTAGAATATAAATATTTTTTTTTTGGAAATATTCATTGTATTCTAGGCAATGCTGGACTTTTGCTTAGTATTTGACTGGCTGGACACAGCTTTGAATGTGATAATTCTACTGCAGCAAATCATGCAAGCCAGATGGTACACCGACCATCCCCTGCTCTGTCTTCCCCACATGAGCGCTCACTCTATTGATGGATTATCGTAAGTTTGTTGAATTACTACTATAAAACGCTAAATTAACGGCTGAAATACTAATAAATTATTTAAAGTGAAACCTCCCTCCAGGCCTCCTTCCAAATGGCTAAAAAGTGGATTGTTATATCAATTGTCTGTTGTAGGAGTATACACTCCGTTTCATATTTATAATGCCACCTATAATTTTGGGGTTTGAAGCTACCAACAGTGATTTTTTGATGAAGTGGCGCCATTTTAAGATACAATCTGTCAAAAAAAAAACACGTTTACGACAATAAAGGGACCTTGTGCGCAAATTGCGCCCCAAAAGTGCGCCCCCAGCGCCGCAAAGTGCGCCCCAAAAATTGAAAGGTTGAATTCTTGTCAATATTTTCAAAAGCATTAGCGGTTTAATCAAAAAAATTATGTCTATATTGAGAAAAGCTGAGAAGAAAAAAATGTTGGGGCGCACTTTGCGCACAAGGACCGTGACAGTGAACTGACATTGACTGCTCCGGCTTCACCTTGTAAATTCTTGAAGCGAATTCCGTGACGGTGCATCCATCCATTACTTGCTTCGCAGTCGACAATTCCCATTTCATCCGCAATTGCCAGCGCCTGTTCCTTAAAGTAAATAAATTAGACTTGGGAAAGCTTGATAAACATAAGCAACAAAACAATTATGGATACATTGTACCTTAAAAAAATCACCGGTCACTGCTACGTTTTTTCTTCTGACTTGCTTGTGCCAAACGAGAAGAGCCTCTTCTATTTGTTCATACAATCGGGTTAATCGGGGGTATGATTCCTTATATTTTGAACTGGACCAACCAAATTGAGCCAAGAGGGTCGTTAAATCGAGGGTGTTGTTAAATCGGGGGGTCGTTAAATCGAGGGTGTTGTTAAATCGGGGGGTGGTTAAATCGAGGTTTGACTGTAGCATGTGCAAAAGTCTTGGAATTTTCATGTTGGCTACAGAATAGTAAAAAAGTTACTCGGTCTAGTTCACAAAAACTTATATTTGATTAGAAATACTTTTTTCGAGTTTTTACGAACGAAACAACTCGAAAAAAGTTCGAACGTATTTCCAATCAAATATATAAGTTTTTGTGAACTAAACCAAAAACCTTTTTTACTATTCTGTAGCTAACATTCTCAGCTTTCAATCATGGGGTAAATTCCTCAAAATTTTGTGGAAAAAATAGCAAAAGAACAAGAAATAAGGGCGAAAAAAAATTAAAAATCGAATTAGCTGTGTAACCACCTAAACAAAATAAAAAATTTTTTAAATTTTTCAAAAAGTCGGTGTTATTTTGACCAGCCGTGTATAAATTAGCACTATACCTTGCGTTTAAGAGTACAGTCAACCCTCGTTAATCCGCCACCCCTAGGGACCGGCCTCGTGGTGGCGGATTAACGAGGATGGCGGACTATCGAGGTGCGATTACCCTACCTTTACTTAACTTTAGCTTTTTTGGGACCGGCCCTAGGGTGGCGGATTAACGGGGTGCGATTACCCTACCTTTACTTAACTTTAGCTTTTTTGGGACCGGCCCTAGGGTGGCGGATTAACGGGGTGCGATTACCCTACCTTTACTTAACTTTAGCTTTTTTGGGACCGGCCCTAGGGTGGCGGATTAACGGGTGCGATTACCCTACCTTTACTTAACTTTAGCTTTTGGGACCGGCCTAGGGTGGCGGATTAACGGGGTGCGATTACCCTACCTTTACTTAACTTTAGCTTTTTGGGACCGGCCCTAGGGTGGCGGATTAACGGGGTGCGATTACCCTACCTTACTTAACTTTAGCTTTTTGGGACCGGCCCTAGGGTGGCGGACTATCGAGTGCGATTACCTTACCTTTACTTAACTTTAGCTTTTTTGGGACCGGCCCTAGGGTGGCGGATTAACGGGTGCGATTACCCTACCTTTACTTAACTTTAGCTTTTTGGGACCGGCCCTAGGGTGGCGGATTAACGGGGTGCGATTACCCTACCTTTACTTAACTTTAGCTTTTGGGACCGGCCCTAGGGTGGCGGACTATCGAGGTGCGATTACCTTACCTTTACTTAACTTTAGCTTTTGGGACCGGCCTAGGGTGGCGGATTAACGGGGTGCGATTACCCTACCTTTACTTAACTTTAGCTTTTGGGACCGGCCCTAGGGTGGCGGACTATCGAGGTGCGATTACCTTACCTTTACTTAACTTTAGCTTTTGGGACCGGCCCTAGGGTGGCGGATTAACGGGGTGCGATTACCCTACCTTTACTTAACTTTAGCTTTTTGGGACCGGCCCTAGGGTGGCGGATTAACGGGGTGCGATTACCCTACCTTTACTTAACTTTAGCTTTTTGGGACCGGCCCTAGGGTGGCGGACTATCGAGGTGCGATTACCTTACCTTTACTTAACTTTAGCTTTTGGGACCGGCCCTAGGGTGGCGGATTAACGGGTGTGATTACCCTACCTTTACTTAACTTTAGCTTTTTGGGACCGGCCCTAGGGTGGCGGACTATCGAGGTGCGATTACCCTACCTTTACTTAACTTTAGCTTTTTTGGGACCGGCCCTAGGGTGGCGGACTATCGAGGTGCGATTACCTTACCTTTACTTAACTTTAGCTTTTTGGGACCGGCCCTAGGTGGCGGATTAACGGGGTGCGATTACCCTACCTTTACTTAACTTTAGCTTTTTGGGACCGGCCTAGGGTGGCGGACTATCGAGGTGCGATTACCTTACCTTTACTTAACTTTAGCTTTTTGGGACCGGCCCTAGGTGGCGGATTAACGGGGTGCGATTACCCTACCTTTACTTAACTTTAGCTTTTTGGGACCGGCCCTAGGGTGGCGGATTAACGGGTGCGATTACCCTACCTTTACTTAACTTTAGCTTTTGGGACCGGCCCTAGGGTGGCGGATTAACGGGGTGCGATTACCCTACCTTTACTTAACTTTAGCTTTTTGGGACCGGCCCTAGGGTGGCGGATTAACGGGTGCGATTACCCTACCTTTACTTAACTTTAGCTTTTTTGGGACCGGCCCTAGGGTGGCGGATTAACGGGGTGCGATTACCCTACCTTTACTTAACTTTAGCTTTGGGACCGGCCCTAGGGTGGCGGACTATCGAGGTGCGATTACCTTACCTTTACTTAACTTTAGCTTTTTGGGACCGGCCTAGGGTGGCGGATTAACGGGGTGCGATTACCCTACCTTTACTTAACTTTAGCTTTTTGGGACCGGCCCTAGGGTGGCGGATTAACGGGGTGCGATTACCCTACCTTTACTTAACTTTAGCTTTTTGGGACCGGCCCTAGGGTGGCGGATTAACGGGGTGCGATTACCCTACCTTTACTTAACTTTAGCTTTTTTGGGACCGGCCCTAGGGTGGCGGATTATCGAGGGTGGCGGATTAAGCAGGGTTGACTGTAATTAAATTTATGGGTCTTAAAATTTTCTAATAATTGTAACAATGTATTTACAGACCATTTGCCACTATTCCACAACTACAAGACCAGCTGGGAATATACGGAGAAACTAACCTTTCTGAAGGTCGAATAAGAAAAGTAGTCTCTCAAATCATGCACAACTCAATACTCGAAGATTACGAGGCTAGAGAGGTAAAATTACATTTTTTGACCGTACTTTATTCTAGTATCAAAACATTTTTTGTTTTTGTCTTTTTCCCTTCTTTTTTAGCCCCGAGTCCATCCGCGATCTCGAATTTTTTTGCGAGAGAGCAAATTTTACAGAAGATTTTAAGTCTCCACCCAGTCTCCCGCGTATCACGAGTCGCGTAACAAACTTTCAGAGGTTTCCACAACACCTATTTTAATTTTAACCTGTAGTTATCTAATACTCAAAATGAGCGCTAGAATCTAGCGAACATTTTGGTAATCAGAAATCCTAAAGTTCATATTTTAATTTTTGAGAAATCAACAAAATTAAGTCGCGTAACAGCGTGTTACGCAGGTAGAGTCACGTAACACGCTGTTACGCGACTTACTTTTGTTGATTTCTCAAAAATTAAAATATGAACTTTAGGATTTCTGATTACCAAAATGTTTGCTAGATTCTAGCGGTCATTTTAAGTATTAAATAATTACAGGTTAAAAATTAAAATAGTTGTTGTGGAAACCTTTAAAAGTTTGTTACGCGACCCGTGTTACGGCGGATTCTGATTAGAGCCTAAAAAATTAGGGATGTAGGAATTCAAAGCACAATTTAAAACAGAAAAATTTTAAAATGATGACTTAATTTTGACTAGCGCTGTATTGGAAATATTAGAGAGCTAAACGAAAATTGGAAATTTATGCTGGACAAAAATCTATCATTTATTTGTTGTTACTAGGTATGAAAAATATAAAAGTATGCATGCATTTTTTCTCTTGTTCTCTTCGAAAATTCTATAAAACTTAATTGTAATTTATTGACTGAAATTTTTTTCGAGTAATTAGAGATCGATTCTCAGTGAGGTATACTTTTTTCCAATATATATAACAAGGGACAGCAGGCGCCTATATCGTATTTTGAAATTTAAATATAAATCCACTTTTTACTTTCAAGGGGCAAAATCTCAATTTTTTTCACAACAATCTTCAAATCTAATTGCGAAAGGTCCTCCGCCATTGAAAGAGCTTTCGAATGAGTATAAACATGCAAATAAAATTATTACACTAAAAAAAGTTTTTCCTTGTGACCAAATGGGCACTCATAAGATTAACCCTGAAAACCACCACTTTTCACTTTCAAGGGGCAAAATCTCAATTTTTTTCACAGCAATCTTCAAATCTGATTGCGAAAGGTCCTCCGCCATTAAAAGAGCTTTCAAATGAGTATAAACATGCAAATAAAAATATTACACTAAAAAAAGTTTTCCTTTGTGACCAAACATGTACTCAAATGCGTTACCCACCCATCCGTCCCAAATACTATATAGAGATTTTAGTTTATCCAAGCCCTGCTAAAATGGCCTATTTTGCGTGTGTCAGATGTTCGCCTGCAAAGTGGACTTCAGGAGTGTTCCATAGCCATTGGTTTACGAGATTCCTTGGCAGCTAGTCCCATTCCCCTCCAATCATCTCAGGAATACAACCTATGTTTGAGACTTCAACTATTAGGAGCCTGTAGGGTGAGCACTTAATCAACCATTTAGAGTTAATAACACCACCCCTATTACAGATGGACAAAAAAGCCTACTGCCGAAATTCCCCAAAGACAGGACCTTTGGGTGGACAATAGTGTTGGGCGAGAAGAAAAGTGCCAAAATATTGGCCTGTCACAAATCTGTGTCCTGTGGCAACTATGGCAACAAATTGGTCAGGCTGTCTTTCAAAGCACCACCCACAAGGTTGGTTTTATTGTTTTGGATGAATTTAAAATAATGTTTTTCGGTTTAGAGGGGACTACGCTTTCACAATCTTCCTTTTCTCTGACACTTACTTGGGCATAGACCAGGAATTCAGTTTCTGTTGCACTGCTGAATAATTTAAGAAAATATTTGTGTAAAATGTGATACAAGTTGCTTGTTGTTGTGATTTGATGGTAATCAAATTTTACTTGTTGTATTTCGGGTTATTAGTCCGATTAAAATAAAAGTGCCAAAGTGTGATAAATTGTAAGAATATTTGTCAGCCAAGGTAAGATATATATTGCAATTTTTTTAAATACTTACCGTATGACCCGAGATTTTGGCACGCTTTGTTTTGCCTGTAACTTTTGATATTACACGGCTTTTCAAAACGTGAAAAAAAGGTTCACTTTGGCTTTTGAAAAAAAATTTGCGGAAAACTCAAAAACTTAATCTTAATTTAAATAGAAAAACGAGTTCCGGACAGGGTTGCTTTATTGTCCGGACAGAAAAGATTTGGAAAGTTAGCCGGAAAGTTTTCCGGAAAACTTTCCGGTTGGCGGTGAGAAATCGGACAGAAATTACAAACAACCACGCACATTATTTTATTCAAACAAACATAAAATTTTAATCAAAATCACGCATAAACGGCAACGAAAAATTAATCTGCAATATTTTCCGAAATTTTATTTTCCGAAATAATTTCTTGCTGATAAAAACAAAAAAGGGGCAAGAATTCAGACTTTAGGGGTGACAATTCAATTTGATCAAAAAAAAGGACTCTAAATCTGCAATATTTGTATATAGCGTAATAATGTGTAAAATTAAAAGAAAGGCAGGGATTAGGAGCTAAACAAGAGCTTCGTTGCCTATGTTGAAAAACTAGGGTGTATTAAGACATTTCAGTATATATTAAGACATACTGCGCTTGACCCCACCCAATAATTTTTAAAGGGGCATGCCCACCTGTTCAAAATTTGTCCCCGACAATTCAAAAATATTTCCTAATCATTAAACTTCTGTACGGATTTTTCAACTTGGTTTCTGACAAATTAAATTAAATCTTAAATAGTATTTGGCATGTGTGGGTGGGTGGGTGGTTAACGCTTTTTTACTTCGAAGGCCAGAACGGGTCGTAGATAGCGAAATCACTTTTGTCGCTAATACCATCGTGTTCCCAGAATGTCAGCTTTCGTTTTAAAAAGAACAGGCGAAAAAATGAGTTCTAATAGGGGATACCTATTTTTATGAATGAAGTCATAGCCCCTCATTGAAATTTCGAAATACTATAGAGGCGCCGATAGGCGCCTGTGGTCCCTTGTTCTGGGCAATGTGTTGTTAGAAACCATGTTGAAAAATCCGTACAGAATTTCAATGATTAGGAAAAATTTTTGTATTCCCGAGCAGCACCTCTTATTACCATGGGCATGCCCCTTTCTAACAACGTGGGATTCTGACCTATCTAAGTTATTTTATGACTGCAAAAATCGAATCATTACAAAATTTTGACTTGAAATGTCTGCTGTATTTACCCTGACCATAAAAAGCGGGTATCGGGTAAGTTTCCTTCAGCTGAGGGTCAAAGTGAGAGTAACGTGTAAATTTATTATGGTATGGTTTTATCCTCAGCTGGGGTAAAGTTAACCGTGTTAACCTACCCGGGTAACTTTATCCGGGCAGGTCAACCCTCAACATTGCTTGAAATTTTGCATAAAGATAAGTTATCAGTAAATAAAACTGTTTTCATCATCTGGATTCTTGGACAGCAGGTGGCAATGTCAACTCATTTTCCATGGGGTAGAGATCGTAGCCTTGCTGCAAAACAAATACACAATTTTTTTCACTCACAGTAATACTAAATTTCTGCAAATAAAAACTTCAAACAGCGATTTGAAATATTGTTGTAAGCAAACGTTTTTCTCACAAATAAAAGCACTTACTGGTTGATCAAGAGTGGCAAAGTAGTCAAATTTAGGGTCTATTTTCACTTTGGCTGGTCTCTGAACAAACACTTTCAGCACATATCTTTTTTAAATAAAATAAATGTCGGCTCCATATGTGTTAGGGTGTCCCCGGAAAAAGAACTGCCCTGGTCCCGCCTGTTGATTTTTTTTAAATTTTTTTCGTAAAAGTCTTGAAATCTAATCATTTTTACGCAAATAATTTTTTTTAATCAAGAATTTTAGCGTAAAAATGATTAAAAAGTGTAAATAAACACATTTTTATAAATTGGGAAAAAAATTTAAAAAAGTCAACAAGGGGGACCAAGGCAGTTTTCTTTCGGGGGGCACCCCTAACACATGTAGAGCCAAAATACAATCACCTACCCATATAAACCATTTGGCAACCAGAAGCAAGAAAATAATAGCTTCTATGACAGACACTCCAGACATGCCCAACCACAAACCAACAGTACCACCTGCGTCGGCAATGAAGTTTATTGCCTAAACAGCTTATACACAACAAAACTTTACCGGTACTGGCCTCACAACCGTCATAAACATTCTTGATTACACCAAAAAACTGGCATTTATTTTGGTCGGTGCGTGAGAGTTCTCAATATGTGTCGGTATTTTTTCCTGCATATTTTGAGAAATCACTTTTCAGTGACACTTGTTTAAGTATTTAATACTTTTGGGCCCTAACCCTGATACCGGCCCATTTTTCGCCTTGGTTGCCCCCTGTTGTATTATCGTAATTTATTCGGTTCTTTTCCGTTATCGACAGGCCACTTTATTTTTTCTCCATATACCCACCAAATATCCCATTTAATATTCCTTCCAAATAAAGTAACCCGTCGATTTATTCTTCAAAAAAACATCTTAAACATAGCTAAGCATAAATTTTCGACATTTGCTCAAAAAACAATCTCAAGTAGCTAATTTTCTTGGCTCGGAAATTCTGACGAAAACAGCTTCTGCAATATACGAAGCCATCAAATTGTCGCTTGTTCCATAAAGGCGTTTGATCTTCTGCTTCATATGTGCCCAAAACCCTTCACATTTGTTTGTATGGACTTGCAGTAGGATCTCATCTTCGATCATCGTCCTGAATTACAAATTTATTATACACATGAAATAAGACAATAAACGGCTACCTAGCAAATGTGGTTTTGTGGCAGATCGTATAATGTTTGTAGCCCATTGGTTTGCCAAACTTCTTGCCCAATTTTCGATATGCTGACAAGTCATCGCTTATAATTGTCGTCTTCTTTTTGAAATGCTTAGGTATTAGTTGATAGAGAGTCTTTTTGGTTAAAAAAACACGTCAAAAATTATGAAAAAACAACAGGGGGGACCAAGGCGAAAAATGGGCCGTTATCAGGGATAGGGCCTACCTTTGGATCGTAAAAACTAGCGTTGCTGGAATATTTCCGGCCATATCCCCGTTAATGTTCCCATTCAGCAACTGTAGTAAAAAACACAATGTTACAATGTTCTAACACGATTTTCATAACTTTTTTTTAGCAAAAGACATGGTCCTTCTAGGGTTAAAAAAGATTAATTACGATCTATGGGTCACATGGTTTGAGCCATCTTAGGTTCAAACCTATTGGGGTAAGTCCAGTTTGCGGTGCTTTTTGGTACGGCCAGTTCGCGACAGTACCCCGTCAGATTATTCATTTACCACGTCAAATTTTGAAGCATTTTGCGCAAAATTTAAAAATTTGACGGGGTAAATGAATAATTTGACGGGGTAAAACAATTTGAGCCAAATGATGTTTTCCTGGGTATTTTTCGAATTTTCGCAATTTCGCTCATATGATTTCCTACAATTTATAAACCATCTCTGGAATGTTGTATTAGTGCAGGAAAGTGTTTTTCTAAGCCAAAAAATGAAATTTTTTTTTTTTTTGCCGTACTCATTTTCCGAAATTTCAAGATCATTCCGAATTTTGTCTTCTGAAATCTTGAATGCGTGTTACGGGACAGGCCTAACCCAGAAGCTGGTAATCAGGCGATGCTGCCGAGATCTTCCTAAACCGCTCAAGACGGGCGTAAATATATGATACTTAACACTTCAAACCACCCTAAAAACCTCAAATAACTTCAAACTACTACCAAGTTCATCATAGGGGGAGGGCATGAAAAAGACTCCAAAGAAGTTAAACCAAGACAAAATTTTATTTCCGCACACAGACATTAAAAGCAAACTGATTTACTGGTTTTCATGGTTTTCATTAAGAAGACAGTTCTCAGTATAGATGGCTTCAAAGACTTCTGCAGCTGCGTCTTCGATCTCCACCATAGTCTCTAGCACTTCTGCCGTCTTGGCTGTCATCTCTGCGATCAAGAGTCTCAAAGAATACTATCTTAACTGGATAGGAGTAAAAAAGTTAGGTCAAAATAACTTCTCAATCATGAGAGCATACAACATTCCAAAGATGGTTTATAAACGGTAGGAAATCATATGAGAGAAATTGCGAAAATTCGAAAAATACCCGGAAAAAAAATTATTTTACTACTGTCAAACAATCCTTAGAATGCTCGAATTAGTACAGAAAACAAGTTTTGGGAGCTGAAAACCAAAAGAAAAAATTTCGAACCAAATTAACAACCACCTGGTTTTATTCGTGCATGGAGCATCCAGCAAAACTGCGGTTGGTTTATAGATAAGCATTTGAATTAACAAGGATAAGTTTCAAGACAAAAATTTGAAAAAATAATAATTTGAAAAAAACGTCGCGAACTGGCTGCGTCGCTAACTGGCCTATCTTCAAACCCTCACCGTAAATACTCCATCAAAGGGACCTGCTCGTTTAATTTTAACCCCTACAAAATCGGGAAATTGTCAGTAAAAATGGTTTTAAAATTTAAGACTTAAATCTGAAATCTTAGTCGAAAATGAAGGAGTGCCGCTGGGGTTTTCTGACGATATAACTTAATCGAGTATGGTAATTTGTCAAATGGTTTTTAGCCAAATAGAAGTAGACTTTTTGCGAAGTGGTGATGCGTGGAATGACAGTTTGCGAAATGGCTGTTTTGATGAAATTTGTTTTGAAAACTGGTTTTTGTTAAAGGGGCATACCAGTGCATTACACGGGCAATTTAAAATTCGCAGAAGGCGGGGAGCAGATATATTCAAACGAGAATTATTTTAAAATACAAAATTGTCACTTTATTTATACTACCACTGAGCTACCCAAGTTATTAGACTAGTATACTGTTTTTCATTACTTATTGCTCTTTACAAAGTGACAAATTTGTATTTAAAAATAATTCTCATTTGAATGTACCTGTAACGAGTTTGCGACTTTAAAATTGCCCGTGTAACGCACTGTATGCCCCTTTAAATGTTTTTACCAAATGGTTTTTTGCCAAGTGTCATACCGCCGAATTTTCAGCGTTTAAAATTGGATTTCTATTTGAATTGACCACGTAAATCCTCTCATACTAAAAGCAGCTAAAAAGTGCAGAGCCAGGTGAAGTTGGATCTGAGACTGCTAAACTAGACAGAAAATTGGTCATATTTGGCCATACACTTTTCAAAAAATGTTGTTATAGCAACCTTATAGCCCTGAGACTCTAACTGGACCCTCTTGGCATTAGTTTCGAAGAAAATGTCCATGAGGAGGGTGTTGTCTTTGTAGAACTGGATACACTCCTCAACGGATGACCACAAACCAGTTGAGTTTAGGTTTTCGGCAACGCATTCTGGTGGCTACAAACTTACAATCAACTGTCAAAAACGTTCGATTTCACTGACCACATACATTTTAGCTGGCCACCTGGCTGTGGATAGACTGATTTGATAGTAGGATTGGCTGGAACCTTTTGTTGGCGAAAATTGGTCAAAAAGGTAAAACCAACTCGCATGAAAAAGGGCATTTACAGTTGTTCCAAACATTCCATCCAGAAGTCGCATCTTGCACATTCACTATTTCACTGATACAGGTGACTGAAATAATAGGTATTTAAAGCCGATTTAAGTAAGAAAAAAATGAAAATATGACTAGCTTTACTCCTGTTGGTGACTGTGAAACAAGATGTTTGAGCACCGGAAACTGTAGAATTGATGGGTCTGTTGAATTGGGGAGAATAGCAACCACACTTGGCAACTATCCTGTCTGAAGCAATATGATATGAGATACAAGGTTGTGTCAAATGAAAGTATCAGATCAAACCTTGCAAACAACTGCGAATACAAGCTTCCACCTAGAATAAGGGATAAGTTTGGAATTTCAAGAGGAGGATATTTTTAGAAATTTATGATCAGATAACATAAGTTTGGGTGCTTATGGACTAGTCTGTTTAATATTGTCTAAAAACCGAACAAAATCTCATAAATTTTTTGAAACCTCAACAGCAAATTTTGCGTCTGCTCAAACGATTTCGCAACAGATGTAACTCAATAGTTGCTCCTAAAGTCTGAATTCTTACCACTTCTTTTTTCGAATTCTTCGAATTCCCAAAGAGACTAAAAAAGGCAATAATTCAGACTTTGGGGGCAACAACTCAATTTGATCCTTTCGCAACTGTAGTGTACGCAATGTAACCACAAAATTAGCCAGGCCACGAAATAAAAATAAAACTATTATCTGAAAAGCCATTAATCGCTGCCGGAGCTCCCAAAGGGTCGCCCTATCAATGCAATTTGAATCGACCAACTCTCTCATACACAATGGTAGCCACATTGGATCGAATGGTAAAAACTAAAAAAATGATTTTCCAGGTTAAAGTTCGCAAGGTGAAAGCTCCGTCGTTCTCATAAAAATTGCAAAATCTTTCAACAGTCCAAGAAAACACTAACAATAGCTTTGCAAAGCAAAGCTTGACTCCAAAATTTATTTCCGGGCTCAGACATCTCCTTCCCCCATAATCCAAAAGGATGTCGGGTGGAAACCGCGAACAAGTATTGCCTCGATCATTGCCCAGCTTTACAACTCCAACAAGCTAGGAGTTGAACCCCAACAAGCGAGGGGTAACATAGGCAACGAATGTTGATTATTTAAACAAACTAGTTTTCCCCATTTAGCTGGGTTTGACTAATGAACAGATTGTTAGAGAAAATACACTCTCTCGTCTGATACAATGAAGTATTACAGAGTCTTCTTGATTATTTTGTTCCAAATGTTCAAAAGTCTATGACAGCAAATTTTTTAATATTTACTTCTGATAAAATAAATGTGTTGAAGTTAGGATTTTATTGTGGTCAAAAAATTTTTTTAACCATATGTCAGCTTTTTAGCACAAATTTTGTCGTCTTCTTACGCTCTGTTCTTTTGGTTCTTTTTACACTTTTTTGAGGATGACCTACCTAACATTTTATCTTCTTTTCGATAGGTTACATATGGGAAGGCGTAAATTGTGCCCCTTCAGTTTGTGCCCCTTCAGTTTGTTCCCTTTTAATTTTATTTTATCAGTTCATTTTATCAGTTTAAAATTGCTGATAGAGGGGCACAAACTGAAATGGCGCAACTCACTCCTTCCCTTACATATGCTGGGGCTACGATACGTACTTTAAAAAAGACTGTACTTTTTGAGACCCGAATTTTTTGAATTATTTTCACGTCATAATATTTTTTTGCTTCAAAATGTCAATAATCACTGTGTAAAATGACCTGGTCCCACCTCATAATCGTTGAAATAGTAGATTTTCTGAGTGACATCTTCCACCGTGTCAGTACAATTACTAAATGGATGGGACAGTTTAGTTCTCTCGACGAACTGCAGCCCGAACTGTGATGCTTGTCCATTGGCAGCTGAATAGGGTAAAAACTACGATAAGTAAACGCCGATCCCCATACCCTCACCATAATAGCCATATGCATCTTCAAATGGGGTAGCATTCTGCAAAACAATGGTAAAAACAGAATCTTGGTTTTCGAAAACAAATTTTACCTGAACATCCATGTAAACTACTGCTCCCAACGAAGGGATCCATGGTAAAAACTCATCTTCCTCAATTTTCATCACAATTCTGAGCCCAAATTTAGGTCCTGCTCTAGTGCTATTCACATTGCCATCGGCGTTGAAAATGTAGCATCGTCTAGATCCATTACCATAAATGTTATTTATTTCCAGATATTTGCCAATACCCGTAGTACACATCGTGGAAAGTTTGGAAATCGCTGCAACATTTTTTGTTGTCAAAGTTTTAGGATGTTTAGACCTACGCCTCGGTGCATATTTTTGTGTTGTAGGTGCAGGAAATGAACAGGTCTTGCCAACTATAGCCAATCGGAGCAGTACTCTGGAGATGGGGTGTATAGTCAGGAAAACAAAAATATTACCAACATTTTTGTCGAGTTCAATCAGGTGTTCACCTAAAAGATGATTGTGAAAAGTAAAATATTTTCAGGATTTTAAACTATTGTAAGGATCGGCATAAAACTCATGAGAATTTCACAAAATATATGGGAACTAGCCAAATACAACAGCTTTTTCGTTTATTATTGCCGTATAACCTCAGGTAATTAACCACTCTCTAATAATTACACACACTCGGGCCATATATCTCAGCCTAGGACAAATATTTTGCATCGCTGCTATCTTTGTTTGACTGAGTTCCACGAGCTCTACCAATTATGATGTTTTGACTTGGGGTTTACACCCAAAAATCTCGAAAACCTAATCAACCAGATAGCAACTACAGCAACCTTACCAATCCTACTACAGTCAAACCTCGTTATAACATACCCCCTTGGGACTGACCCTATATATCGAGGGGTATTTTATATCGGGGGTTAATTTTGTGGAGTTTATTATTGAAGGGACCGACCCTAGGGGTATGTCATATCAGGGGTATGTTATAATGAGGTTTGACTGTGCTAAAAAGATTCAAAACAAACCCATAAGCCACATCCAATTAGTAGCTCTAGAATAAGTAAACGAAATAAAAAATGATAATAATTACACTAAACACACCTCAACTGATTGTCTTGTGTTGCTGGAAACTCGAATCCAAACTCTGTGTTCGCATTAAAAGATTCATAGGCTGCTGCCTGAAAGTGTGCGACATGCTATATACATAATATACAAGCCAATGATTGGTGTCAGACCAGGGGTTCCAATGGAGTGCCTGCAATGCCCGACCTCTTCCATGCATTCATATTGCAGAAGGTGACTGCTGGAAAGGTGAGTGTAGCAAACTCTATCTGAAATTTAAAAAAAATCCATTGAAATTACAAGATACGAAGAACACTTACGGAAGTCTCTAAACTGACTGGCCAACTGAAGTACTGTATGCACAGAGTGACCACTTGGAAAACGACCATTCCAAAAGCAGCCAAAGTGATGATTGCCCATAGCAAGCGCAAATACCTGTAAACAAAATCGATTTCAAAATTAGCCATCAGGTTTTTCAAGATGTCTAACCAGTAGTCCGTGAGCACAATGTGAGGTATTCCGTGGATCGAGGTCCAAGCGGCAAAATTGCGAACAATATCACGCAAATCAGTTGATGGCTCATATTCCTGGTATGTGCTTTCGTGGCTTGGTTTGTGCATTTAAACGGGACTCTTGTTGAATGAAATATGATTTAGACGGTAAAAAGAAGAAAGAACCGCGTTTTACTGTGCCAGTATCTATAAGTTCGTTGTAATCAAATTTAAAATATGCGGCAGTTTCAGGTAGTCAAAACCAGAAAGTGGTAGCAGTCAAAGTTTGCTTTTGGCTTCTTTTCAAAAATAAAAGAAGGGATATCCAGGGGAAATATTTTAGCAATACTATTTTTGGTCTCACAGACTTAGAAAAAAATATCTTAGCAACTGGGAAGAAAAGCAAAAAAATAATGATTTGTATGTATTTAGTCGTACATGTATCCAGTCGTAAGTGTATCAAGTAATAAGTTGTATCCAGTCGTAGGGCAGTCGGCGCTCAAACCCGTACCCGCACTCACGGCCTTTCAAAACGCCCGAAAAGGTGCATTTTGAACTTCAAGCAAATTTTCGCAGGAAATTAAGAAACCCGTCTAATTTGACTAGAAAAATGAGTTCCAGGTAGAGTTGGCATATTCGCGCGAATATTGAAATGGCCGCGAATATTCGCGAATATTGTCTTACTACTTTTGCAAACTGTGCTACAGTCAACTATTCCAACACAGTCAACTCTTGGTCAACAATACAGCCATTTTGGTACAGTCGAGTCCCACTATAGTGCGACTCCCGCTATAGTGCGACCCTGAGACTGATTTGGTTGGCCAGCAAAGAAACCCCACAAAATTTACTCCCAATATAGTGCGACCCGCTACAGTGCGACACCCGCTATAGTGCGACACTGTGGCCGGTCTCCTGTAAGAAATTTCATCCCTGTATAAGGCGAATTTAAAAAAAATTATTTGAAATTTAATGTCTTGCAACGAAAGAAGTTATGTATTTGTTTTGGAGCAGTTTAAATTTATTTTCCGCTGCTTCTCCGCTTGTTTTTGCCATCTCGTTTCTTTTTTTCGTGCTTATATTTGCTTATTGATCCTTCTATAGTGCGTATAACACAAAAGTTTGGTGAAAGAAACCCGCTATAGTGCGATCCCACTATAGTGCGACTCCCGCTATAGTGCGACTACCTTCCGGTCCCCAGAGTCGCACTATAGCGGGACTCGACTATATATGAATTGTCACTGAGAATACGATTTTCGATATTTTCGATAAGATTGAAGTTTCATGTAACTTTTTGTCTTATATTTGACGTAAAGTCTATATAGTGATCAGCTCGCCATAGTGATCATTTTTTTATTTGGTTGATTTACAAAGAAATTAAGGCAAACCGACCCCCTGCCATAATTATCGCTCTCCATAGTGATCAATTCTCCATAGTGATCAGATTTCGGCGGTCCCCTCTATAAGATCAATGCTCGCCATAGTGATCAAACAAAATTAATTAATTAAAAAAACAATATTTTTCTTCGACAATTTCTTCGGGAATGAAATCCAACAATGTCATTTTCTGCCCAAGCACACTCCCCTAGCTCATCCAAGTCAAGCATAATATACTGAGCCGATCAAGCAGTTGGTGAAGTCAAGCACTCAGTTTCGAACGAGGGTCAACTGCCGACAATTCTAACTGCCGATGCCCAACTGCCGACGAAGTCTCGAATTTTAATCAAACTTAAACTTTTTCTTTCTGGGTGAATCAAATTCTTTGCTAAAAGGGTATTTCACCATGTTTTGGTGTCAGTAGTGTCTTTTTAAAGTAAGAGCTGCATGTAGAATCGACTGACCTGCGATTCGCTACACATTGTGGTTCGCTACACTTTTTTTAAAGATGTGTTTTAACCATGAAGTGAGCTATATTTTTTTCTGCTGGAGCTGGGCAAAAAAAGTCTCTATATGCATTTTATGATAAAGAGTACTTCTCGGAATCATGTCTAATGGCTCTTTCACGGACTCTGACTTAGACTTTGACTTTTTTGGCTACATGAACACCCCTAAGTTTAAGTCAAAGTCAAAGTCTAAGTCAAAGTCTAATTCTAAGTCAAAGTCTAAGTCAGAGTCCGTGAAAGAGCCATAAGGTAAGTGAGTGCGCGCATCTCTAACTCTCAAGCCCCCTTCGGGGGCGCAGGCGCATGGTGGCTTGGGGTTGAGATGCGCACACCCACATACCTTAGACACAAATCACTCGAAAGTGACTCTGGATGCATAAAAAAGCATGCATACCAGAGTTTCTTTATGCGGTAGGCCCCAGTCAACAAAACTACGTTCAAATTCTATCTTTTTAGGGTATCTGAATACCCTTTTAGGTAGGTTTACTTTGGTCTCCCAATACAAAAAGTCCAATTTAGTGGAGCATTTATATTTAAAAAACAATTTTTTTTTGTAGGGAGTGTGTTTAAACCGGGTAGAAAGACGAGCTTGTGAAACGGCTCTGGAAAAATGGTTAATTAAATTTGCTGTGCTTTCTAACCAATTGATGAACATTGTCCAAAACAAAAGCTTTATCCACATTTGTTGCTGCTCTGTTGGTCAAAAGGTATTTGCCAATAACCACATGCGACATCAAGCAAGATATAGTATTTTTTCCTTGCTACTCTGTGTATCAAGGCCTCCATTGTTGGCAATGGGTAAGGATCTGTTAGTGTGATTTTATTGAGTGGTCGGAAATCCGTGCATGGACGAAGTTTCCGTTCGACTTCTGCACCACAACCACACTAGACACCCATGGAGTGTCGGATTCCACTAGAATTCCTGCCTTGATCATTTTGTCAATGTGTTGATCAAGCTCATCGCGATATTTCTCAGGGGCTCTATACGGCCTTGATGTGCTTGGTGATTCAGTCGTCGTTCGTATCGGTGGTGCTAACACGGTGCATTTTCCTAAGTAATACTCATGCTGCAAAAAAGCAATTTAATGTACTCGGTGCTTCAAGTCTTTCGTACATCTTCGGAAAAGCAATGCCAGCTGTTATCTGCTTCTGGAGCTTCACTCTTTGCTGTTCCCACAAAAGTATGAATCACTCAGGTTAAATCCTTTCAAGAAAGAGTCGTCTAGAAGTCCTGAAGCTAAGAAAAAATCTAGTTTTGATTTAGTATATACTCTGTAGACCAAATGAATGATCGAATATGTTCGTGTTATAACTTGTCCAGTTCCACGAGGAATCAAGAATAAGGTCCTTTGTGTTCATTTTTGATTTTATTCCTCTTAGATCTATGCGGTGTTGCAGGGGCGTGCACACGCTAATCTGAGGTGGTGCCCGAGAATCCAAAATTTTATCCTAATCATTAGACTTCTGTACGGATTTTTCAACTTTGTTTCTAATAAAACCATAACTAAAATTAAATTCTAGGCCTTGTTTTGTTAGAAACTATGTTGAAAAAGTCGTACAGAAGCTCAATGACTGGGAAAAAATTTTGAATTCCCGGGCACTACCTCCTATTAGCGTGGGCATTCCGCTTTAAATGTAGCAAGTGGGCTGTTAGGGTCTTTAATGTGAACAGATCGATCATTTTAGAATTTACTAGGGCTGCTGAAAAAGCCGGCTTTTTTCAAGAATAATCTCGTGATTAATCCCTGCGTTAGTCTTTTTTCGGGTGTTTTCTAACACAGTAGAGACCAAGGCAAAAAATTTGTACCAAGGCAAGCAAAACACTTCAGTCAAAATCGCTCAAGAAATCACGCAAACAAGATGGAAAACACAAAAAATGTCATCAAATTCTGTGCAAAAAATTTCAATTCGTACATAGATATATTTTCTCGAGAGTAAACGCCGATTTCTTGTTAGTCGGCATTTTTCTACGCTGTTTTCGAGATTAATGTCAGATTAATCTCGGTTTTAATCTCATTCAGCAACCCTAGAATTTACAGATGAGCAAATATCAAGTAACTTGGTTTCAGTTTTCAGGGATTTGATGATTTTGGTGGAAAGTTATTCTAGAGATTACTGTCTACTTTTTGGAACCGATGCACTCGTTAGCCTTTTGTTGACGCATCCGGATCTGGTTTATATGCGAAACGTCTTTTTTTAGAAAGATCATGTTTAGAAGTCCTGTGTGTGTTGTGGATTACATGCATAACTTAAGATCGGTTAAATTTTTTTCCTTTCTTTATTTATATGTTTTATCATAAGTAGAGAGTACTTTTTGATGAGCTAATAGTATTATTTAAATTATTTGCTATGTCTGTAAACTGTCTGCTTTCTAAACGAGCTGGCAGCTGACCGTTTTGCTGAATA
This sequence comes from Ditylenchus weischeri, assembly GCA_029231635.1. Lineage (NCBI taxonomy): Eukaryota > Metazoa > Nematoda > Chromadorea > Rhabditida > Anguinidae > Ditylenchus > Ditylenchus weischeri. Next base: position 30,613 of record JAMRYI010000408.1, on the reverse strand, counting down.
CTTAGTTCTGTTCTGAGTCTTACTCTGTCGGCACATTGAATTAATCGTCTCCAGTCACCAAGACCAGCCGAAATTCCTTCTCCACACTTTGACCAATTCCTAGCCACTCGAATCAGTTGGTAACGGAACTGGGGATTGCAGAAAAAATATACAAAGATTCTAGCAAAACTATTGACTGTCACCATAATACTGATCAGATCGGCGGTGTAAGTGTAGAATTTTGTGCTGAAAAGAACATGGTTAAAGGAGCATGCCCACCTGTTCAAAATTTGTCCCCGCCAATTCAAAAATTGTTCCTAATCATTGAACTTCTGTACGGATTTTTCGGCATGGTTTCTGACAAAACTATACCTAAAATTAAATTCTAGGTCTCATTTCGAAACTAATAAAGGCGAAACCCAATACAACCAAAAAGTTTGTTTGAATTGCTTTTTAAACTTTTTTGTTTAAATCTAAAATTTTATCAAAGCTTTAAGTACTTTGTCTACTGGTCGAGCCCAACGTTGCTTGACATTGCCGGATCGGACGATTTCGCCGACTTGGCTCTAGTGGAGAATCCGTGTCCAAAATATGCCTTGGTCCCCCCCTGTTGTTTTTTCGTGAAAAAGAGCTTGAATTAAAAAATTTGTTTGAACTTACTTGTCCTACAACGATATTTTTCGGGCTAAAAATTAGGGCTAAATATTTTTTGATAAGGAAAACAACAGGTGGGACCAAGCTCTTTTGGACACGGATTCTCCACTAGTACCGCCGACTAAACGCCGACAATAATTATCTCATACCAAATCTGCATTTTTTCGGACTAATACATAAAATGTTAATTTAAAATGAAAATAAAAATAAAGAATTATCCAAACAAACATTTTCGCCATTTCAAATTTCGGAAATGCCGTTGCGTTCAAAAACCATGGTCCTTTGAGCTCTCATGTAGTTAAGCAAAAACTTTGGTAATACTCTTGGTCATCATAGATGTCTTTTTTTACTACTTTGTCACAATTTTGCTAAATCTTGACGGCTGTATGTAGTTGTACCCAGTGAAATACTACTTTTCACCAGTAAATTATTTCTTTTCACCAGTAAATTTGAATTTCAAACAAAATACTTATTTTTACCAGTAAATTACTGATTTCTACCAGTAAATTACTTATTTTTACCAGTAAATTACTGATTTCTACCAGTAAATTACTTATTTTTACCAGTAAATTACTGATTTCTACCAGTAAATTACTAATTTCTACCAGTAAATTACTAATTTCTACCAGTAAATTTGGTAATTTATGCGATTTTCGGTGGTTTTTGGCTCATTTTTGTTTTTGGTTGTCGATCTTAGCATCTTACAGCTATTTTATGATCTGAACGCAATATTTTTATATATGCCTCGAGGACCAGGAGCTATTTGGAAAGATGAAAAAGTCTGCACAACAAAAGAAGAAATTGATGTCTGGTTGGATGAAAACAAAAGCTGGATTTAAATAAAGATTTTGAAGTAATATCTAAGTTCAGCAGATTTGGGGTCTAAAAAACGGAAAATCTTTAATTAAAAGACGTTTGAGAATCCGTAGTAATAGAAAGTGTAAAGTCTTGGTTTAATAGTGATAGATGATTATGCTCACGCACAAATTCCACGCACAAATGCTAAGATCGACAACCAAAAACAAAAATGAGCCAAAAACCACCGAAAATCGCATAAATTACCAAATTTACTGGTAGAAATTAGTAATTTACTGGTAGAAATCAGTAATTTACTGGTAAAAATAAGTATTTTGTTTGAAATTCAAATTTACTGGTGAAAAGAAATAATTTACTGGTGAAAAGTAGTATTTTACTGGGTGAAAACAATTGAGCCAATCTTGACTATAAACGAAAATTTTCAGTCACTTTGCGGCTAAATGTATCAAACAAGTTTCTTTGTGTAAACGATAAAAAGTAAGTAAACTGATGAATTACATAAAAAATGTTTGATTTTGGATTATTTTTCAGCATAGCCAAATTTGGCGAATCCGCAGGTGAAACCACTCTTTTAAATTTTCAGCAAATATTTACCAATGAATATACCGGCGACGCCGAAAATCACTAGCCATAACTAGGGTTGTCGATCTGATCTATTAATCAAAAATTATCCATATTTTCGATAATTTGATTTTTCGATTTATTTTAATAATCAAAAAATTTCGAATCGATCGACAGCCCTAGCCCTAACAAGTACAACTAATTTCTGATACCTTTAAGTTAAAATTTCACTTTACAGACCTTGAGCCATCTGCATTGAACATCAACGAGTTTTGTTTGAATATGTGTTCCATAACAGTTATCAACACATTGAAAAGATTGCAGAATAAGTATGTGAAAGTGATCATGACCATAGTCCTGGTGGCATACCTCAACTCATTGCGATGACGTCGATTAGAGTAGACCGATTCTAAAAAAAATTACCGTAATTTCTCCAAAATGCAAGTTACCACTCAATTTGTAGCCAGTGAGATGAGCTACAAAATGGGTGGTAAATTGCATTCGAGTGATCTTTTAAAAATAAATCAAAATATGATGCCAATTTGGGTAGGGCTGCGATAAGAAAATGCAATGGAGGTTGACTGATGTGAAATTTATGATTGTTTTTATTTTTCTTGAATTTTCTTATTGGCCATTGTATTGGCAGAAATCCGTTGTTATAGAGCAGAACCTATTTCCTCTAATAAGCGCGCATGCGCTCTTATTTTTCTCTTATTTTCCAAAAATTGGAAAATTTTGAATTTGATCTCGAGATTATTGGGTGCTTAACCAAAATCTATAAAGTGGAATCAGTAGAGCTCGTAGGAGTTAAGAAAATGCAATGAACAGCTTTGCAAAATATGTTCTCTGAGCTGAGATAAAGGTCCTCAAAGTAGAGGGTGCGCGCTTATTAGAGGAAATACGGTATAATGGCACCTTTTTTCAACCCGATTTGGTTTTAAATATTCCATTTTGGACTTGCAAAGAAATTGGCAAACAAATAAATTTGACAAAACCTACCCCCGGCATAATGGCACCCCCAGCTGGCCGCAGGGGTGACCTCATGTCCAGGTTCGACTGTATAGTGTTTGGGCAGTATGTGTGTAACGGATATGGATTTTTTCTGGTGCAAAAAGATTTCTTTTTGGTGAAAATTGTTTTGATGCAAATGGTTTCTTTTTTTTTGGTGCAAATCGGATGCAAAAAAAGATGCTATTTGCATCAAAACAAAATTCACCAAAAAGAAATCTTTTGCACCAAATCCATATCCGTGTGTCACAGTCCATTGAAGCATGTTTTATTAGATCGTGGCAACTTTTTTTTAAATATTCCTCTATTCAAATCAGTAAACCCGATTTCGGATGTCGTATATTTTTCTCCTATTTTTTGACTATTTGTTTAAACACTTGGATTTCTGTTTATAACTTTGGTGTGTACTTGTGCAGAATTTCAAGTTATACAAGATGCTATCAGCAGTTCTTTAAAAAACTAAGAAAAAGTACTGGCAAAAAAGTTCCAGTGACTTTTTTCAAATTCAGATCGATTCAGTTTTTGATGAAAATTTTTTTGGTATATAATGTGAAAAACACGATTTTCCTGTTTTGGCCTTACCCATGTCAGTGACTTTTTACATTTGAAAAAAGTCACTGGAACGTTACCTAAGTAAACACTAGCTCAAGGTTTTACTTGTGTCGAACTACTGAACTACCAGCGGGTACGCCAGTCGTACTATGTACATATAAAAGCTGGGACAATGCGGCACCTGCCGCATAGACGCTTTCTAGTTGGATTCATATTTTCTAAGTCAATTTTTTGATCAATATAAAGACTGTTTTTATGCATGAATATACTGTTCTGCGCCATTTAGATTTCTTTATTGAAATCTGCAATAAAAAACGGTAAACTAACTGCACAGAGAAAAGTTATTCCATAAAAACTACAAAAAAGCGACGTTTTCAAAAGTGGACAATTTCACTATTTTTAATTTTTCATGTTAGATATCATTATAAAGCCCATAATGTCAGCGTCATTTTAATATACAATCAAACCTCGATAAACCGATACCCCTGGGACCGTGTCTAAGGTGTCGGTTTAAAGAAGCTTTAAGTTCAATTATAAACCAAAGTGTCGGTTTACCGAGGTTTTCAATAAAAAAGAGTTCATATACATGTATATTTGACACTTTTTTCAAACTTTTGAATCGATTAAACTGAAACAAGTTTTTATGAAGTCAATAATAACGTTTAAATTATTTTTCAGCTAAATTTTTTAAAAAAATAAAACAATTTTGATTTAAAATTATCTATATTTGGTCCAAAATTGCAGAGGTGTCGGTTCATGGAGGGTGATTTTCTATGTGTGTGCTAGCTCAAAGTGTCGGTTTAAAGAGGTGTCAGTTTAAAGGGTGTCGGTTTATCGGGGTGTCTCTTTATCGAGGTTTGACTGTATAACAAGCACTAAAAATCTGTCTGAAGTTTTTAACACGCTTTTAATGCATGAAAAGTCGCCACTTTTCAACCCCCGAAAATGACCTTTTTCATTAGCTTTTTAGCCAGTACTTTTTCTCAGTTTTTTGAAGAACTGCTAACAGTTCTTCAAAAAACGTGAAATTCTGCACAAGTACACACCAAAGTTATAAACAGTAATCCAAGTGTTAAGGAAAAAAAGTTTTGTTGGAGGGTGGATTTTTGGGTAGAAGTGCGCGAAAAATAACTTTTGCATTGACATCTGGAAAAAAGGATTGAACACCTGTACAAACCTTGTTCTAACCCCGTTCACATCCCAGAATTTTTTTTTGACGTTTTTCATAATTGTTTATTTTCGTTTTCCCACTATTTTTTAGTCTGAGTACAACTTAATCTGTAGTGGTGACTTGGAAAATTTGAATTAGTTTAATTGTTTCAAATGTAATATTCCAACCTTTCCTGAGCAAAACCGACAGTTTGGGCATGTCCACAAAGTTGTAGCCTGGTGGCAAGAACTTGTGGTGGTAGATCTTCTTTTTGGTCAGAATCATTATGAGCACATTCAAGGCAAAAAGTAGTAAAAAAGGCAGCAATATGTGAAGAAATGAGATGATGTAGAAGTTAAATTGGATGTAGTCTTCACTGGCCATCAGGAATGGGGCAAACGAAAAATCCTGAAAATATATGATGCATCTAACAACCACTCACATTAATCCAAATACCTGAAAATCTGGACAATCTTCATTGTGTACTATTTGGTAGTCGAAAAAGGCAGGCAGGCGGAGCATAAACACAGTGAATAAGGTGAGTGCTACAGTGCTGAACCTGCCGGCAGTACTGTAAACAAGAGAAGAATTATATTTTCATGTGATTTTCGGAAGGACATACCTGCCAACAAATGTCATACACTTCAGGCCAGCAGCAGCTATAAACCTCTCTAGAGTGGCACAAACAACCATGTAAGTGGACGCAAATTGCACTGCAATTGCTATTATTGGTAATAATACAGTCTAATTTCGGTTATCCCACACTCCAGTTATCGGACACTCTCGATTATCCGACACCTTGAATATACCTAATTTGGCTTAGATTGACTTATTCCCTATCAACTGACACCCCGGCTAACCGACATCTTGTTTATCGACACGTTACAATCGATCCCTAGGGCTGTCGGATAACCGAGAGTAGACTGTGATGTAATTAATTGTTTTGTATTTTTAGGTGCTACTTTTTTCCCGCCTTTTTATATTTTTTATACAGATTATAATATTAGACAAGGGACCACAGGCGCCTATCGGCGCCTCTATAGTATTTCGAAATTTCAATGAGGGGCTATGACTTCAATCATAAAAATAGGTATATCCCCTATTAGAACTCATTTTTCGCCTGTTCTTTTTTTAAACGAAAGCTGACATTCTGGGGAACACGATGGTATTAGCGACAAAAGTGATTTCGCTATGTACGACCCGTTCTGGCCTTCGAAGTAAAAAAGCGTTAAACACCCACCCACCCACACATGCCAAATACTATATAAGATACAGTCTACTCTCGATATAGTGTAGGTTGTTCGTTATCCGACCCTTGAATCCGACACTTTTTTGACCTCTATTATACTTTTAACCGACATCTTTCGACAGTCTAATCAAACATCGCAGATTCCGATTTTGCCTAATCTCTTGTAATATTATAATCTGTTTATGGCGAAAAGACCCGCACCTCTCAATATTAAGTGTTATTTAAAAAAAAAGGCTGCACTATATCGAGAGGCGCGGGTCTTTTCGGCAAAACTGTTGCCATTTACAAAAACGATTGGCAAAATCGGAATCCTTGCGATGTTTCTGATCAGACTGACGAATCAGATTTGGTAAAAGTTTTCATAAATAGAGGTAAAAAAAGTGTCGGACACAAGGCGGGAACGAACTTTTTGCACATACACTATATCGAGAGTAGACTGTAGTAATAAATTGGGCCAAATCAGATCATGAACACTGTAATAATTAGGCTTGGCAGCGGGACGGGAATCCCACGGAAATCCCGGTTTGGGAATCCCGAAAATGATCACTTTCCCATTCCCGTTTCCCGCCGGTTCAAAGTTCAAAATCCCATTTCCCGCCCGCTCACTTTTAAAAATCTCGAAATTTTCCCGAAATCCAAATTGAAATTTATCTAATGTCGAAAAGAAAAAAAGTTTTCTTTTGAGCAATTTTGCTTGTAATTTCATTTGTCGTTTCTGTTGGCATTTTTCTTGACACTTTTTCATCTGATTTTTGTTTTAGGCTAAATGGTCCGTAACATCTGGAAAATCGATCTCTTCGAAGTTGTTGGCAAGACTGGAGCAATCTGCAAAATTTGCCGTGAAGTGGGAGCTAAAAAGCACAAGTACAAGATCTCCGATGGTTCGTTCAAGTCTCTTATCTCACACACTAAGCAGCATGCGGAATATGAAACCAAACTCGCCAAGCTGGAAGACAGATCGGATGAAGCTTTCGTGATGGAAAGATTTGTGGTACAACCATCCGGTGAGTTTTTCATTCTTTCGCTTTTTAGCTTCATCGTTCTGCTTTAGGAGGAATGAGCTCGCTAGACAAGAAGGTTATCAATTACATCGCCGAAAACTGCGTCTCCTTCAACTGTGTGGAAAGCCGCTCGTTCATCTCTCTCTTCAGTAGTTCGAACTCGACTGAGAAGCTCAAGAATCGTCGTCACTATTCCGACACAGTTTTGCCGCGTGCCTATCGCGCTGTCGTCAACCCGATGAAAGCAAAGATAAAGATATTGGAGTCGATTTTTTTCACGACGGATTGGGATTCAAAGCCCTTTTGTATTCAAAGCCCAACGGCAGTTATGGTAGCCTATAATTTGTTGATAGAAATGTCTCTATGGTTGCTTTCAGGTCGAGAAAAAGATGGCAGCGACAAAGCGCCTGGCTGCAGAAAATCTTGCTGCTAGCTCTCACTTGATTCTGTCAGCTGCTTCAAATGGATCAAGCATCTACGAAATTGAATCTATGCCTAAGGACAGCGACATCAAAAGAATGATCAACAACGCTAGAAAAGCAAAAGGAGCATCAGGTTATTTCAAATTATGGTTATTTGAGAAGGTATCGTTTATTTTTAGAAGTAGACAAAATCTTGATGGGAATGACGCTGAGCAGGAATTTTACGACCATAATCAGAGGTGAACGCTTTTTGCTATGGGATTCTCGTGAGGTGGATCTGAAAAAGCCGGTCATCCTACTCTTTGCTTCTTCTTTTGGGCTTCAGTTGTTAGAAAAGTACAAGCGCTGGTCGATGGATGGTACCTTCTATTCTGCTCCTAAAGGCTTCGAACAACTATACACGGTGAGCGTCTTCAAAAAAGAGTCAACGTTGCCATGTCTCTTTATGCTGCTACTCAAACAAATCCGAAGAGTCTTACTCTACGGCGTTCGATGCAGTCTCTCGAAATCATCCGATGCTTAAACCAGAAGCACTTATGGCAGGTTGGATATTTTTTAATCCCAGGTAATTGGTTTTCTAATAGTCGAATTTTTAGATTTTAAGCAAGCTCATGCAAAAATTATGAAAAAGCTTTTTCCATCTGTTGAATTGAATTTTTGACTCTTTCACCTTCTGCAAAACCACTTCGAAAACTTTGTTGAGTGGAAGCTTTGCCCGTTGTACGTTGATGGTGAAGTGAAAGCCTTGACAAGAAGTCTAACAGCTCTTGCATGCCTACCGGTGTCTCAAGTTAGGAAAGGCTTTGATGGAGCAGCTGCTTTTAAAAATTACCATCTTTTTTCAAAGGCATTGAAGCCGTGAAAATTGCTTGTACATGTGTGTCTTTATCAGTTTCTTCACTAATTTCACCTTATTTTGTCTAAGGTCTTTGGCGGAAGCTATCTACGGAGAAGAAGAGCTACATCCACAAGTTACGAGCGAAACGATGGAGTTTTTGCTCAACAATCGCAAAAAACCATACGCCCGTTTTTTACTGCTATTGAAGACAGGTCAGTGACTGTGGAAGAATATGCCGCTCATTTCAACCAACCGTCCAATGAGCCAGCTCGGTGGGATTGTATGCTTAACATTTATTTTGTTGTTGTGTGAGGAATAAAAGTGGTTGTATTTTTTAAGGGTTGAAAAATAGAACTCTATGGGGCTCAATTGAAGTCTCTATATAGGTCAGACACGCATGAACCTTTCAATTAAACATAAATTCTTTGTAAGGAAACAAGACTAAACTGAGAACCGAGGCTGTTGCTGTCAATATACCTGTTGGCGTTTTTGCTCTTGGCATTTTCATTGATAACTTATTTAATGAATAATCTTTTTTTTTAACCACGAAACACTTAAAAATCAATGCAAATTATTTTTTTCCAGCGCAAAAAAAAATTCCCGCAAAATACTTCTTTCTCATCGCGAAATACTTTTCTCACCGAATTCAATGTTATCCAGCTGGTTAGATCAATTATAGCACAAATACGCTGTTATAAGGGCCAAATACGCAATATGCAGCTAAAATTTTTATTAGTAATCAATAATAAAAAAACATGAAAAGAATCAAATACGGCGAGAAAAAATATTTTGCGGGAAGAAAAGCGTTTTGCGATGAGAAAAGATTATTTTGAGGGAATTTTTCGCGGAATTTTTTCGCCTTTTTCCTGTGTCCGGTGCGGCGGTGCACCACCTCCGCACCGGCACCGCACCGGCCTGTGCAGGAAATCGTGAGGGATCGGTGCCGGTGCGGGTGCCGGTGCGGGGTAAGCGAAGGGGCCGGTGCCGGTGCCGGTGCGGAAAATCTCAAATTTGCAACACTGGTTGGAAACAAATAATTTGCAGTGTATTTGCGCGATGAGAAAAGAATATTATCAGTTATTCAATCATTCGGCGCTACCGAAGTATACTCCCCCCCCAAATGAAATTTTTTTTGAACTTTTTCAAAACACTATTTTAACCGTTTTTAAGCATTTCCTACACGTTGAACACGAACCAAGACCAAGCCCCCTGCGCCCCCGAAGGGGTCGCAGGGGGCTTGGTTGGTTAGAGATGCGCGCACTCACTTACCTTAGACATAATTCCGAGCAAGACTCTTGATCGAAAATGCATTTAGAGGCTCTTTTTGCCCAGCTCCAGTGACCAAAACATAGTAAATGCCCAAAACTCAATTTTTTATTGACCAGAACACAAAAATAATGTCTTTTTTGAACTTCTGAGGTGATTTTAGGTTGATATAGGGTGTTTGGAAACACTTTAAAAAAAATTTCATTTGGGGGGGTTATACTCCGGTAGGGTCAAAAATTCAAATGTAACCCACCCATTCTACTGGTTCCATAAAGTACCATTGCGTAAGAGTGCCACAATTTGTACAGGTTCGCCTGACCATAATATATAGAAATAGCATCGACTGTGAAGAAAGGCAGGTAGATGGCACAAATTAGAGTATCAAAAATGGCTGCAACTAATCAAAGTTGAAAATTTATGGTCATGAATGTAAAAAATGAACCTACCAAGGGCAAAAAGATAAAATGTGGGCGATTTTAGGCGTTTCCGATTGCAGAACAGCCTCTTAAAAATGTTTTTATTAAATTCTAAAGTTAACGTGTTGATTTTGAATATTCTTTTTAAAATTATACAGTCGACGCTCTACATAACGGACGCTCTCTACAACGGACAGCTCTCCATAACGGACCCCCTCCATAACGGACAGCTCTCCATAACGGACCCCCTCCATAACGGACAGCTCTCCATAACGGACCCCCTCCATAACGGACAGCTCTCCATAACGGACCCCCTCCATAACGGACAGCTCTCCATAACGGACAAAAAATTTGGCCGATTTGATTAGAGATAGTATAATTTGACTTAAATAGACGCTCTACATAACAGACGCTCTCTATAACGGACAAAAAAGTCGGCCCCTTCGGGTCCGTTATGGAGAGCGTCGACTGTACACATTACTTGTTTGTAAACTTGTAATGCCAGACGTATTTTCTCTGATAATTACCCGCTTCCAAATGGGTGGTTCCCCGATGGGTCAAGGGTGACTAAAATATTATGCTGCATAACAATGTTTATACTCAAAAGATGCGCAAAGAAACGTAGAAAAAGATAAAGAATTTTAATTACAGTTTTGATACTGAAATTTTTGAGAAAATACCGATTTTCCTAAATTTTTTTAAATTTTCGAGCTCGGAAAAAACTCAATTTTTAGGGCTAAAATTGTAAAGAGAGTAGTGATATTAATTTGCAACATGGAAGTATGATAGCGCAAATGATGCGCTGGAATGCGTAGAACTATAAAAATTTTTTATAGTTAGTTTGATGTGTAGTCAAAAATCTCGAGAAAATTACCAAAACCTGAACCAACTCGGGGTATCCTGAGGGTCGAAATTTCGGGGTTCAGGTGGGTGTTCTCCCGAAGGGTGAAGGGTGGCCAAAATATTACGTCGCATAACAATGTTTATGCTCAAAAGATGCGCCAGGAAACTTAGAATAAGATAACATTTTTTTTTATTAGTTTTGATATTCAAATTACTGATAAAAAACCGTTTTTCTAAAAATTTTTAAAATTTTCGAGTTTTTTCTCAAAAAAAAAACTCACTTTTTAGAGATAAAATTGTAAAGAGAGTAGTGATATTAATTTGCAACATAGAAGTATTTTAGCGCAAATGATGCGCCGGAATGTGTAGAACAACAATCAATTTTAATATTTTATGGGTATAGTCAAAAATCTCGAGAAAATTACCGAAACCTGAACCAACTCCGGATATCCTAAGGGTCCAAATTTTGGGGTTTAAGTAGGTGTTCTCCCGAAGTGTGAAGGGTGGCCCAAAATATTATGCTGCATAACAATGTTTATACGTGTGTACTGTCAGCTGCTTCGCAGATTAATTTAGAGCTTTGGAACAAAGCTTTCTAGATACAGTCAGACGCGCGAAGGGCGTTCTACACCCTGAATCAAATTTTAAGCTCAAAAAATGTAAGGTTTTCAGGAATTTGTTCAGTTCTCATTGGCCTCTAATTTATTTTCTCCACTGTTCGAGGCCCCCCTTAAAATACAATAAAAAAAATTAAATCAAAATCAGCTAAAATTTAGCTTTCTCTGTTAAAATATCTGCTACTGGGTCTCCCTAGTCGATATTTTGAAAATTAACCCCCACAAGTTCTACTAATTCGATTTTGTTTAACCAACCAAAGACCTCAAAAGCGAAGCAAGAACCTAAAGGGGTTGAGATGGAACAATGGATCAAATCTAATTGCGGCACCAAATTACTGGAAATACAGCACCTAATTTATTTTTTTCCAGCACCTTTTTCAAATTTTAGTCAAAGATAATGAAATCTGGCACCCAATCCCTATTTTTGCTTTTCTTAGGTCAATTCTGTGTGTAAAACCACACTGTGCATTTTGATGGAAAAGTTAACAGAAATTATGTTTTTTGATTTTATATAGGCAAAAATAGGAAATTAGGTGCAAGATTTAGTTATTTTTGACCAACAATGAACTTTTTTGGTGACTATCACGGGAATTTATTTTATTGCATATTCTTGTAGACCATCCATGACTTCCAGGCAAATTTTGGGCCGTTCTCCACAAAAGTGATACAACAATTAAATTGACGTTATGAAATACCCATGATATCATGGATTTTGTTGAATTTCTTGAAAATTTTCTAGTCTATTATTTATCCCGAGATTCTATTCAATGGCCCTGTTCATAGTCGGGGTCAACTTTTGCTTATATTCAGAAAATGTCGATATTTTTCTTAAAATTTTTTTATTTTGATATTTATGACCCTAGAGCAACTTTTTGAGCTCTACACGAAAACTTTTACAGTGTTTCCGAGTGATTTATAAATATTTGACGTATAAAAATCGGTGGATGAAAAAAGTGGAGGGGTCAACAGGGGTCAACTTAGGGGTCGAAATTTGCTAAAATTTTGTAGAGACAAAATTTTAAATTTTTTGTTAATGACATTTTGTAGAGCTCAAAAAGTTGAGTGGGGGTCACAAATATCAGATTTTGCACTTTCTCTTCAAAAAATTGATATTTTAGCACTTTTGAAAAAAGTTGACCCCGAAAAAGTTGAGGGGTTAACTCGACTATGATTACAGCTATTCCAAACAGCAATCACCTATCAAAAAGTTTGACAAGCAATCAAAAGAAGGAAGCTTTTGAAAATATTTTCTTTCTTTTGATTGTTTGTCACAATTTTTGAGATACCATCAAGAAGATAGCTTGTTGGAAACTGAATCACACAGTTACTTCGAACTAAAAAATATGTTTGTCAACTTTGGATAAAGATCAAGAAATTAAAAGCTAGTTTAAATTTTTTTTATCAATCTAATTACAGTCAAACTTCCCTAACACGTAACCCCTATAACACGTACCTTCCCTAACCCGTACACCTTTTTTTGATTTGGTTGGATTTACCTTACCAAAAATGTCTATACACGTACCCTCTATAACACGTACCTTCCCTAACACGTACACCTGAGCCCGGTCCCCAGGGGGTACGTGTTAGGGAAGTTTGACTGTAATTAAATCTGAAAAATCTCTAGTTCTGAAAAAATTATAAAAATAGAAAATCCCCCCCCCTCTAAATTAAAAAAAAAACACTTTTTTAGCATTGTGTTTTGGCCCAAATTTTGCAGACCACCCTTAGGGCAAGTTGCCGCTCATTTTGTAGGTCATCTCACTGGCTAAAAATTTAAGGGTAACTTGTTTAGGAGCAGACTTCACAAAATGGGCCAAAACACAATGCCAAGAACACGATTTTAAATAAGAGGGGCCGTTATATTAGAGTAAATACGGTATCACTAAAGGTGATGGTCTAGGCCGGTGTGAGCTGGAATGCCAAGACTCCACTCATCTTTGTCCACAACGGCACCAAGGTCAACGGCTCTGCGTATCGCCAAATGCTGGAGATGGAGGTGCTGTCATGGGCAGAGGCCAGTAAGGATGACAACTGGTGCTTCCAACAGGACGGTGCTCCTTCCCATCGAGCCTATAAAGCCCAGGCCTGGATTGCCCAAAACTTTCCTGATGCCATCATCGTCGACCCCCACTGGACCAACCCGAGTGGTGAATGGCCGCCCTACTCTCCGGAGCTGAATGTCATGGACTACTTCGGCTGGCCTTACCTTCAGTCGAAGGCCTGCTCTAGGCCCCACAACTCCATTGCGGCACTGAAAGCATCTCTGGTTCGGGAATGGGACGCAATTCCCCAGCAATACATCCAGAATACTATCGACGACTTTCCAAAACGACTGCGCAAGAGTATTGCCGCTAATGGAAGTCATTTCTTTGAGTAGAGTTAAAAGCAAACCCGCTATCTGATAGAAGAAGAAAAATTCTACATCATAATGTATTTGGATGTTAATTTGGAAATAAATATTGTTCCAAACAATTAGCTCAAAGGTTGTCCCGGAACTTTTATAACAACACTTAGTACATTGCCACTTAACCAAAGGAGTTTTTCGAACGTTTCCCGAAAATTAAAAAAAAAACCATCCATCTTGTTATAAACCCAAAAAAAACTTACAATAAGAATAGCGTTAGAGATGATGCCGAGCACAGCAATAGGACTGCCCAAATAAACTACCAAAGCGTATCTAAATTCATCATAGGCCTCGCTCTTGGCAAAACACTCTTCTCCAACATCTACTGCTGGACTAGCGGAAATATTGCCGTTTTCCAAATCCATAAAGCTCTAAAACAACAAAGTGTTTGAGTCCGCAGCAAATAAAAAGTGTCAAAAGCAGCTGTTTTATATTGACACACACATATATATCACACTCCTCAGACAGTGTGATATATATTTGTTGACAAAGCGAACATAAATGACAACAACAAAAACAATCCTTAAATTGATTATTTGAAGGCTACACTTCCTTTTTTCACTCGGAATGGATTAATTAATAGCTTTTTTGTTGGATGAGCAACTCGCAAAAAGCACTATAACTGTTTATTGCTGAAAAACTGCTCGAAATTTTATATTAGGAATATTTACAAAAATTATGTATTTGCCGCTTTTTTAAAAGCGCTTGTAGCAACGGTATCGATCTGTTTTTTTTTTAAAAAGATTTGTCCTTTTTCCGGGCCCCAAATCTTTTTTATTTTTGAAATTTTATTCAAAAACTCTTTTTCGTTTAAAAATGGCAATAATTACTAGAGATGCAGACAGGGCCCTGGTTGGCAAAATTCTTACCCTTGGTTTCAGAGCCCTGGTCAAGGGCCCTGGTCGTCAAAATTCTAAACCCTGGTTTTGAACCAGGGCCCTTGCAAAATATTTTTGAAAAAGTATACATAAATAAAATTAAATTGACGCCATGTTTAAAAATATATTTGTCAAATTCTCAAGTTGAGAGTTACACTTGATGAGATTCTCAACCTCAACTCGTCCTCTCTCACTCTCCTCTTTTAATAATGCCTCATTTTCGGGGCCCTGGTCAAGGGCCCGTATGAGTTTTCGAGCACAAACCCTGGTTCAAGGGCCTCTGCAATGGCGAAACCCCGACCCTGACCCTGGTATTTTATTTTAGTTACAACCCTGGTCCGGGGCCCTGGTTTTGCTAAATCTGCATCTCTAATAATTACTGGATAAAATAACCTTTTTTCTTCAAAATGTCTTTTTTTTACCAAAGTGTCCTTTTTCAAAAATTTTGAGATCGATACCTCGGCTTAGAGGTACTTACCGTATTCTCGAGAGCCGCACTCTCTAATAGAGCCGCACTCTCTAATAGAGCCGCACCCCCACTCTGTTTCTCAATCGCCTTCTTGTGTGGGATTCATTTCGCTGCCATATCTCCGAATCAACTAAGAAGCAGCTTAAGCAATGTGCGTTGGATACAGCTGTGATTCCGGGAGGATGCACGAAGTTTGTGCAAGTTTATTTTTTGCTTTATTTTGTTCGTATGCAAGAGTAAAAAGGGGATGCTTAGGCTCCGGATGTCCGCTGGAATTCGCCATTCAAAGCCAAGATCCGCCAGCTGTATGAAGATTGGATGCTGCATGGAGAAAAGGAAACAAGAAAGGTGGGAAATCCGAAAGCTGCTCCGATGACCATCCACCTGCAATGGATCGTGGATGCGTGGGAAAGCCTGTCAAAGAAGCTCATCATGGATTCGTTCAAGTCGTGCGGAGTGACAAATGCAACTGATGGGTGCGAGGACGATATGATCCACTGCTTCAAGCAAAATGGTCCGGTGCCTTCTGGTCGAACTGGCGCGAGATGAAAAGAAACTAGCAGAGCGGATGGAGGAAATCGATTTGGAGCAAGACGACGAAAATGTTATGAATTATAGTGACGTGTCTCTAGAATGTTGATTTGTTTGTTTTAAATGTGTGCGTGGTTGTTGTTGTACATAAAGGAATTTCTGCTAACTACTTTAGATCTTATGAAGAGTTTAAAAAATAGAGCCGCACTCTCTATTTGAGCCGCACTCTCTAATAGAGCCGCACCCCCCGAGTGGGTTGAAAAATAGAGCCGCATGCGGCTCTATTAGAGAGAATACGGTATTGCGTTTGTACAAGCTCCACTCCGGATGCCTTAGTTTGCCTTATGGCTTTTTCAGAAACTCGATGTTGGAGTATTTTTTTATTATTGGTGAACACCTTTCACGGCGTCCCCATAAAACTGCAGATTATATTAAAGATACCTTTGCCCTATTTTACTAGCGAATTCACCAATAAAAAATACTTCAGCTCTGAATTCGTGAACAAGTCGCAGTTGAAGTATTTTGCTTCGTGAACATCCCCTACCCTAACTTTGACCTAAATTTTGTTTTCTGAACGAGTCATTAGCGCCATCCCTGCTATTTTTTAACGGTACTTATTACCGAAAGCCCAACTGACTAATTCAAACATAGACAGTGGTGTACATAGGAAAGGCAAGAGAACGGCGAGGCAAGTGAGTTTGTTATTGTTCGGTGCCACCCAATCACCAGCGCCCCTGGGTCTTCATAAAACGGTACAACTGTGGTTCTGAGCATTTTTTCAAGCAAAAACTAAAAATGCTTTCAAAAAATGGCCTCAAAATTTTAATGCCCATCCCCCGTCAGAACAATAGAGGAATCAAGACGAAAAAACCGTGCATTTGTAAACAAGGGCTGAAAACTTATTATTATTTGGTCAGATTTCATGATGAAGACTAGCCATTGGCCGTTCTTCTTAGCGAGAAAATATACATAAAATGAATTACGATATGAATTTTAGAGAAAACTTTGGTGTTTTAAACCTGACTAGACTAAATTCGTCCAGAGTGAAATAGCTCTTATAAAGCTGGCCAATAGATAAAAAGAAGAAGAAATAAAAAGAAAGGAAGTCATCATCTCCTTGCTTCTTCTAAACGCCCATTATGTTTGAGAATATTATTATTATGATTGTTATTACTACTACTAGTTAGAGACTTGCACCCTCCCCCCCCTGGGAAATATATACAAGAACACTGGAGTAGAAGAAAATTTTCTAAGAAAATTATAATTAAAAATTCAATAGAAAGTATAATTTCTAGAACCTTTTCAAGATAACAGCACTCCAAAACGGCTTTCAATTAACACTTTGGCGAAAACGACAGATGCAAAATTTGCTGCTGTTTTATTTCCAAGTTAACTTGAACATATAAAGTTGAAAACAAAATGAAAAATTTACAATGAAAACAGGTGGTCTGTTGGTTATTGAACAGTCAACGTTTGTTATAAGCATAGTTGCACGGCAGCAAAATTTTCAAATCCCGCCTCCTCCTCCGCCGGCGCCTTGAAATTTTTCCCGCCTCCACCGGAGGCGGCGTTAAAAAAATCTCGCCGCCGCTGCCAAAAACAACAAAATTAAAGCGAAAAACACTCCGCCGCCATTTTTCGCTCCGCCGCCGCCTCCGCAGCCTTCTCAAAACCGCCTCGTTCAAAAATTTTCGCCGCCGCCTGGCGGCAGCGCCGGCAGTTTCTGAATTTTCCGCCTCCGCCTGGCGGCTCCGCCGGCGGATGCGGGCCGCCGGCGGAGCCGCCAGGCGGGGGTGCAACTATGGTTATAAGGACACCTCAGAAGTTCCTTCCCACCCTGGGTCCGACACTTTTTCACTCCAATTTTTGTGATCTATTACCAGATATTTTGGTTGGTCTAGTCCGAAATATCGTAACGATTCCGATTTTGCCGGTTATTTTTGAAATTTTTAGAATCACGATATTTTCGCTTATTGATAAAAGGACACATTTTTTAAATTAAATGTCCTCATATCGGGCGTTGAGGGTCTCATAGCAAAATTTTCGTGTTTCTCAGAAACGACCGGCAAACTCGAAGTTCTAGACTGGACTGACGAATCAGATTTGGCAAAAAACTTCGAAAATAGGGCTAAACTTCCTTTTATCGCCTAACCCAAAATCATGTTTTTATGGTTTCTATAGCTGTATTAGACCGTGAAAACGATAGAAAACCTGTTTTTTCCACCCGGAAGGGCATTCCTGGAATTTTTTTTTTTACCAAAATTTGACTTTTTGACCAAAAAATCAAGGTACAAACCAACCCCAACAAACACAATTTGTATGCCCGCGGCTTAAAAAAACAACTTTTCTACTTTTCAGCCATACTTTCCCCATTTATCTTAACTTTTCCATTTTTCAGCCATACTCACCCCATTCACCCCAAGCATTACCTTAGGCGTAGGCTTAGGCTATAGGCTTAGGCTTAGGCTTAGGCCCGCTACTGTAATATAACCCCCCCAATAATTGACCTACTGTCATATACCGCCCACAATACCTCCCCCCCACAATAAGGCATTTCCAGGAATGCCCTTCCGGGTTGAAAAAACAGGTTTTCTATCGTTTTCACGGTCTAATACAGCTATAGAAACCATAAAAACGTGATTTTGGGTTAGGCGATGAAAGGAATTCCTGCCGAAAATAGAGTTAGAAAAAGTGTCGTACCCTAGGCGGGACGAATTTTTTGGGTAGATGCTATATCGAGCATTGACTGTATCTAGGTTATTCTTAACCACTTTGCTTTTACATAAACAAAAAACAGCATAAAAAATTGTAGCTTTCTAAAGTTCGAGAAATTTCACTAAACAGGAACCAAACTTTAATTTCAATAAATTCAATTTGGTAACCAACGCTAGACAATTTTTTACAGCCGAAAATATAGAATTTTTTACTTCTAAAAAAAGGTTGTGTGGACTTAACCAGTATATTTTTTATTATTATTGCCGTTTTAGTCGGTTATCTAGCAATAAATTGAATTAAGCCTCATAATATTTTTCGAATTGCACAATTCCGCTTTCTTCTCAGCGTGACAGAGGTTCTTTTGCGCCAATTATTGGATTAGCTGGAGGAACAGATGGGTGTTGAATAGCTTCGGGATAAACTGGATATGTATGTGTGACCACAGAACAGGTACAAACTGGCTGAAGTGACGGACAAAAACAATAATCATTATGCGAAATGTATACAACCTGGATTTAGCCATCAAACTAGACTCAAGCAAAAACCATTTTTTGTACAGTTTTGGTTATCCGACATTTGCGCGCCGACATTTCCGCGACGATATTTTTTCCGCGCCAAATTTTTTTCTATTTCTGGTCAAGCAGCTGGAAGACCCTCCCAACTGGCTCTTTCCGATCTTAGTTTTTTTTTATCATGCCTAGTGTTTTTGAACCACCCTTAGCAGTCTTGAATTGCTTTTAGTAGTTCTGAACAATCTTCAGTGGTCTTATTTTATCTTCAATCGTCATGGTGGTGTAATGGTGTTAATCTACTTTTAACGGTCCAGACCCATTCTTACTAGCCTTGGTAGTATTAGCCAGGTACCTAGATGGTGGTACTTGTGTAGTATCCAGGTGGTGGTGCTCAAGCAGTCAAGATTGGCTTTTTTATATATTATTGAGATGGACAATTACAAAAGGCTACGGGTATTTATTCAAACATTCGATCGTTGTATTTATGAAGAGATTCAAACTTTTCTAAGTTGGTTTATTGCAGGGCTCCCAAGTAGGATGACTCTAAAATCAGCCGAAAATTTTCAAAAATCAGCATTTGGGGTCAAAAATCAGCCAAAAATTACCGAAAATCAGCCAAAAATCAGCCACACATAAATTGCCACAAAAATTACTTTATTCCGGATAAAAAAACAACAAAACAACACTAAATTCCAATATACAACACTATATTCCATATTTCTCCCAACCGCGAACATCATTTAACAATTTTCTATCAGAGATAAGACATTTGCATATTTTCACGCAAGTTTTATCGAAATTAGCGTTCACCTGGAGGAGACACTTCCCTGTTTCTGGCTTGAGCGAATTCCTGTTGTCATTTCCTGTTGTAATTACAATGGGAAATTGCAACGCTTGACCGTCAATCCTTGATCATCGTCAGAGCACAAATGAAATGAATATGTAGCGTAAACTTTTTAATAGAAAAGGCGAGAATTTAACAATTATACCCAAAAATTATTAATTGTTTTATCAATTATTCATAGAATTAGTCAAAATCAGCCAAAATTAGCCGAAATCAGCCAAAATCAGCCGAAATCAGCCAAAATCAGCAAATCAGCCAAAAAAATAATAATCAGCATCGAAGGCCCAAAATCAGCAAATGGCTGATAAATCAGCCAACTTGGGAGCCCTGGTTTATTGCATAACAGCACACCAAATAACGTTAACAAAGGGCAATGAAAACATTAACACTAGTTTTCAAGATCACTAACATATTCTTCTTCCTCCTGGTTTTCATCTTCTTGGTTCCCTATATTGCTCGGCACTGCAAACCTTGCTAGATGATGCTGAATAGATTGAAAAAAATTGGAGACGGTCTTCGGAATTATACCCCTCCACCAAAAGTTTGATGTTTGCTTCCCTTTGAATTTCACTTGGTCGGTGCACTTGTCGCAAAGCTTCAGCTGGATTGACCTGAGCTCTAAATAAGAAAGGAGAATGGGCCGTCGACTGCCCAAAATTACTAACGGGATTGAAGCGTGCTGGGTGGGGACCCGGGAATTAATTGGCCCTAGGGCTTTTCAATACTAGAGTGTCCTTAGAGACACAAATACTAAAAAATATTCAAAAATACTTCCAACTACTTTTATTTAGCAAAAACACTTCAAAAATAATTCAGCACAAAAACGATTCAATTTCTCAATTCCAAACACAACACTAAAACTGATTTCTCCAGCTTCTCCTCCGGCTTTTATCAGCACTGGCTTTCTTCTGGCCACAAGTATAGACAATTGTACGGAGGGAGAACACATAGAGATATACATACAATAAAAGGCAATTTTCAGGCAATGCTGGCGAGTGTAGAAATTTCGGGTGATGTCGGTTGAAGATACATTTCGATCACCACTGAAGGATATAACAGCAATAGCCTATCCTTCAGCTGGTGGCCCTCGAACCCGGTGAGTGTGGTAAGTGGCGAATGATTTTCGATCGAGAGTCTTAATTTACACTTCTCAGTCTGGGTGTAAGGTTTGCCATTTTTTCGGACCCCTGACTCACAATTTCCCAAACACTACAAATTCACAATGTGTACATTAAAACAACAGCATAAAACACCAAATCGATAATTTTTCTTTTCAATATAGGAATTTGGATAGGTTTTGTGAATGAAGCTCGAGAGCTAAAAATAAAAAAAAATAGTATTTCAAAAAAAATTAAACTTAAAAACTCTATAAACTTAGCCTTTACCAATCCTCATTCCAGATGTCATTTGGCTCCAGGATAGTATCTGGAAATGGAATAGACCGACGCCCGGATCGAGTATCCACTAATGGATATGGTGAGTATCGTGAGTTGGTCTGATCAGTACGCATCATGTCCAGGTACCTAGGGCCCAGGATTGGTGTAAATTTGACGGCCTCATGAATGAATCGTCCCCACACACCTCCCCTTGATAACACGTTCATATTTCCCACGATTGCGAGCCCATGTTTTGGCCGGGTCAATGAGGTTGTTGCTAACTTGTCGTCCAAAAGGTACCCTAGGCTGCCACTATTGGCTTTACTCTCGATCTCTTCCTCAGTCTCGAGAGACTTTGTCGTGTCTATGATAACCATGTCAGCTTCGGACCCCTGAAACGCGCGGCTGTTCGCAACCGATATGTTTTCCCCTCAAAGTTGTTCAGTCAGAAATTCGAGCTGACCTGTATATTGCGTGATTATTTAAATAGTTCCTGCAAAACTTTCTCTGATCTTAAGCGCCATTTTCAGCGTCATTTGTCCTATATCTTCGTTCACCCGGCTGAAGCTGTTAGCGTGTCGATGGTCATTTGCTTCGATCTTCTTGCTTCTGCTGCAGCCGCTCTTGCATTCGCAGTCTTCGACTTTGGAAAGAATTCAAGACTTTCCACTTTTGCATGACGACTTCTGAGTTTCATAGCAATATACCTGAATGCAAAAAACTGATCAAAGTTTTACCACAGACAAAAATCCAAAAACCACAGACTTTTCTGAACATTCGATATACCAAAATGTAGCTCGTGATTTTTAGTACAAGATCACCAGAGGGATTTTGAAAATTTTAGAGATTTCGGTAGTTATGGTCATTTTAAGCTGAAAAGACACGTTTTTCTGTATCAAAATGTGACTTTTTACTATCTCTCCGCATGAAAATTCAATAAATTCGCATAAATTAAAGTGATATTTCACATACAAATGTAAAAACTCATGGGCTATCACGCTAACGATTTTTTTGAAGGCTTGTATGAGAAAAACGGAAGCTCAAGATAGATTTAGGACTTGACTGGATAGACCCTTTAAATCCTTTTTCCATAAAAGCATTTGTGACCACCGAATTTGATATTTTCTGCTAGCAAGTGATGACTTATTGGAAAGCCCGAAAAATAGGCAAACTTTATAGTATAAACTCAGACACGAAGACAGGAATAGACCGCACAAACTTAAGCAAAATTAGCTCCAAAAAATCAATTAATAATCATTAATTTTTGAAATATTTTGATTTCTCTACTGAACACAAATTCTACTTTTGAAACCCCGTGTTGGCGTAAAATACTTGCAAAATCAAAAGTCTGACACCGGATTCAGGTTCAGAATAATTGATTTACCTTAAAAATTGCTTTTTAAGTAGAAAGTCACTATCAAATATAGAATTCTTTTCAAGACAACAAACATTCAAACATTGAATTTTTCAAAAGTTTTCTAAGTTTAAATGTTTGTTGTCTTAAAGGGAATTTGAAAATTGTTAGTGACCTCGGAATTCAAAGAGCAGTTTCTCAAGTAAATCAACCATGCTGAACCTAAATCCGGGGTCAGAATTTCGATTTTGCAAGTATTTGGTTTTTTTTGGCACAAACAATTGGATTGGGAAGCCGGATTACCTCATACATATATGTATTGCAAAGAATATAGGTTTATAAATCTTTTTGACTTTTACTAGTGTGTATAGGTGCGCGGTGTTTGTTGTTAACGTCCGACAAAGTCTGCAAGCTGAGCTAGCCGCCGGATCTCGTGATACGCCAGCTGTTGCCCGGATGCGAATAGACGGAAGAATCCTTCAAGAATTTCCTGGTGCTTCGGAAGATGGTAATGATTTTTGGGGAATTTGCGTGGTACTAACTTGTTAATGGTAGTGTGTTTCAGATGTTGCTCAGATCAGAAATGCGGCAGTGGGTCGTATGGTTGCAGCAGAAAGAGCTCTGTATCGTGCAAAGATCAAAAAGCATCCAAATATCAAAACGTTTGAAGAGTTTTTGACGCACGAGAATCGAGCAATGCGACGGACGTTCAGAGGATCTGAAGCAAAGCAGGGAGAGCCAAATTTCGGAGAACTTCTTTTACTGCACGGTGGTATGTTCTATCTTTGTCTTCTGAGGCTTTTCCATGATTATCAGGTTTTAGACGAGGAAATGCTTGTCTTGGCTTCCGCTCGTCAATTAAATCTTCTGAAGAATTGCACGCATATAATTTCCGATGGGACTTTCAAGTACGCGCCACTCGGAACCAAGCAAATATATCGCGTGTTCGGACTAATATGTGAAACGCACGCAACTCCACTGGTGACGGTTCTGCTCAAGGAAAAGACAAAAGAAGTCTACAAGAAAATGTGGATGAAAGGTAAAATTCATGTCTTTTCAGAAGTCTGATATTTAGCAGTTTTCAGTCAAAGAGTCTCTCTCAAACCTGGGGGGTCATCAATTCTATTGGATTTGCAAATTTTGACGCAGAAATCGCTGCTTATTCCTCTTTCCAAGAAGTTTTTCCATGTGTTGCAGTCAAGCTATGCGCTTTTCATGCTAAACAGGGACTCTACCGAAAGGTAACTTTTGCTCTGAGATTATTCTTAACAATTTGGTTTAAATCCAAGGTTTGGGGCTTTCAGTGGAATACGAAGCAAATGGGCAGCTGCAGACGGTCATAAGAATGCTTCGTGACTTGCAAATTACGCCTATGGTTGAGTGGATTCCGTGCCTCCAATTACTTCAAGCGAGAATCGCAAACGCCGACTTCACTTAGGATCTCAAGGCCAAATTAAAAGAAGTTTTGAGATATTTTGAGTATGGTTCATTTGCTTGAAGTGAAAAATTATTTTTATTTTGCAGAAATACGTGGCTTTCATTGAAGGAAATCTTTTGTCTCTTTGCTTACTCCGGTCCAAGAACCACTAATCATACCGAGAGCTACCACAGTAAGCAACGCCTCTTCTTCTCTATCAACTGTAAACTTGGACATTGGGCGATGGTTTTTAAACAAGTGAGATTTTCAAAAAGCCTTCGAGAACTATTTAAAAGTTGTCTTCAGTTGACGCACAGAGAAGAACTGGATGCTGTGGAAATTTTTGAAGGAAGGCAGCCACCAAGAAGACAGCGAGTTGATTATGCGGAAATCACTCGAAGTTTAGAGTCGGAGAAGGTATTTTTACGGATTTCTTACCTTATTCTCATTTTGCTTTATTGTTTCTAGGTTAATCTCCTGCAGTTTCTATCGTTCTATTCGGATGAAGGCATGTTTCGTGGTGAAGTGTTTCGTGGTGAAGATGTTTTTGTCTCATGTACTATCTTCGGTTAAAATGACCACCCACTCATTCGGACTCTGAATCAAACTTCATGAGATAACTGTAGAATTTATAATATACCAAAGGTGTACACGGGCCCAAAAATTCACGGCCCGGTCCATGGAAATACGGCCCGGGCCGGGCTTAAGCCTGAAGCCCGGCTAAAATTTTTAAAAATAAAATTTTAGAAATTATCTCAAAAAAATTAGAAAATTAAGACAATTATAAGGTTGACCAATGATTCGACGGTCAATGGTCGATTGACCGGTCGATAAGAAATTGGTCAATTGTTCTCCGCTATTAGCACACTGGGCTACAGTTAGCTATCATAATACACTCAAATCTCAGTTAACAATGCAGTCAACTCTTAATCAACAGTACAGTCGACGCTCCCAAAACAGTCAACTCTCGTGATACAGTCCACTCTCATTTATTATCTGGCTTCGGGCATAGCCTAAACCCGGCCCGGATTCTTTTCAGCCCTGCCCTGCCCGGTCCGCAGGGGGGTACTGTGTCCACCCCTGTAATATACAAGAAATTCTACAGTTATCTCATGAGGTTTGATTCTCAGCCAGAATGATTGGGTGCTTATTTTAAGTCATTTTGACGCTTTTAAGGCGCGGGAAAATTTTGGCCGGGCAAATTTTGGTCTGAGCAAATTTTGACCCGGGCAAATTTTGAAGTTTCTGGTCCTGCGCAAATTTCGTTCCCGGCAAATTTTGTCAAGCACCGCCTAGGCACACGGTTTTTGACGTTTCATCACCATAGCGAAAGCTTGGGTGGTGTCCTTTTCGCTGCTTGCATAGGGAGAATTATTTTCAATCTAACCAAAAAGATTTTTTGAAACAGCTCAAATGGACGATGCTTAAACATGCTCACATGTGTTAAAAAAAGTGCATACTTTTTGTTATGGTGAAAAAAAAAGGCATACTGTATTTTCTCCAATTACAGGCTCGTCTCTAATTATGGACTCCCTTCAAGGAGCTTCTAAAAAAACCCTAAGCCGTTTTACCTAGTTTACCATTTTTAAAGAAGTTTTGGATTTCTGAAAAATGTTTTAGAAACTTATGCGGTACGTGTCATTTTTTCCGGCGCCGTTTGTTCCCGGCCATTTGACCTACCTTTTTACTTATTGACTATGCAAGATTTTCTAACTGTGGAATTTTGCGGCAGCAAAATAACTGTGAAAATAGACCTCAAACACACTAAAACACACAAAAAACATCTGCACTATTTTTTATACATATAAGAGCAATTGAACCATGAGTCATGTGACATGACAAGACAATGCAAACACAACAGTAAAATTTTAACGGGAAATATGATACTTTCAAAGCCATATCGTCAGAATATTCTCAGCGGCAGACTTCTTCAGCGCTCTTCCTCTGCATGATGACCTCGCTGACTCTGCGGACAATCACGACCGATATGTCCAACCTGTTGACAGTTATGGCATTGACGAGAATCGTTTCCAGCCTTGCGAGGTTCTGAGCATTCACGAGCGAAATGACCGGGCTGACCGCAATTGTAACAAGCAAGTCCACCTAAAAGCTTTAAATGTACAGATCACAAAAATGTTTTAGTAGGCTGAAAACTCAAGAAAGCCCACTAACCTCCACCACGATCGCCACCATTAACACTACCACCGCTGTAAGAGCCTCCAGTGCCGCCATATGATCCACCAACACGTCCGTAAGAACCATCATTACCACCGCCACCACCGCCAACGGCATCATTCGGACATTCTCGAGCAAAGTGACCAGGCTTGTTTACTTGGCATTCGCCATTTTCGCAGTTGAGGAGATGGCGAGCGCTCGGCTGATTGCAAACAACACCGCATGGCTTCGAAGACAGTCCATGCAGATTTTGCACGAACAAAGCATGATGTCCATCATGGATACTTTTCCAGAGACGGATTTGCGGCAGTCGACCACCTTGGCTCGGCAACAGAAATAGCACCAAAAACTTCAGCCGATCGCATGATAATACTCATCACAACTGAAATTACATTTTCGGCAATAATGAAGAGTATTTAGAAACCAATATAACAAATTTTGAGTCCATGAAAATCATTGATACTTCTACGTCACACCTCGTTAAAGTAGTTGTAGTTATAATGACACTCGGGGAACAACGCTTATCGTATTTCCATCGTGAATTATCGTGAAGTTCAGATCACTACAATCAACAGGGAAAAGAAATAAACTTGAGTTGCTATGAGACAAAAGTCGATTTAAACGCAGTACATAATTGAGATGATGACGATCGATTAATCGCAGGTGCGATTAATCGCAAATCGCACCAAATTTGGCAAGAAATAATCGCATCGAATAATCGCACGCATGCTTTTGAAATATCGCAAATCGCAATCGCAATTTGAGAGGGCGACGGTAAATTGATCAACGGTAAATTGGTCAACGGTAAATTGGTCAACGGTAAATTGATCAACTGGTAAATTGGTCAACTGGTAAATTGATCAACTGGTAAATTGGTCAACTGGTAAATTGATCAACTGGTAAATTGGTCAACTGGTAAATTGATCAACTGGTAAATTGATCAACGGATTTTCAATTGACAGGGTTTTTTGCTAGAAATTCAAAACAAACGCCTTACGTAAGCTCGCAAACACGGTAGTTTTTTAACTGAGAATATCGTAACTAATTCAATGGGAAGGACCAAGAAATGAAGTGAAATTGTAATATTATTTCCTAAATCTTTTGAAAATCCAATGAAACTATTTAAAAACGTAAAAAATTGGTTTGAAATCGTTGGCGTTTTGTTTAAATTGAACTGAACACAAAAGTGACTTTTGAAACCCCGTGCTGCTACAAAGCACGTTAATTTTCAGAAAAATAATTGATTTCTATGAAAATTTTTAAAAACTGCCAGTTGATTGCTTTAAAAAGACAATCCTTTTTAAATTTATGTCTCTAGAAAATTTGGTCTGGTCATTCAAATAAAGGAGATTGTGGGCAATCATCAAAATTGTGGGCAATCAATCGGCAATAATCAAAAAATATTCAAAACGAGTATATAAGATGTAACACGAGTTTCTAGAACTATTTTTTTAGAACTCCCGCTAGACAAACTCTCAATTCTGAGCATGGTCGATTCTAGATCCGAGCATTCTCAGCATGGTCGATTTGCTTATGAAACTGTTTTCAAAGTATTTTACGCCAAACTGTCTTTAGTATTAAAAATATTAAGTATTAAAAATATTTCAGAAGTGTTTCCTGCAAAATATATTTTTTCCGGCTTTACGAAATTTTCCGGAACATTTTTTCAAAAGATATTTTCCGGAAAATATCCCAACCCTATTCAGAACTCGCTGTCAAAATTCAAATTCCGCTCAAGACAAACAATTTGAAAAATTCAACGTTTGATTTTTATCTTGAGCGGAATTTGAATTGACTGTGATGTTGGATTCTGAAAGCAGTTTCATTAGCAAATCGACCATGCTGATCACGAATCTGCTGTTAAAATTAGAAGTTTGTGTAGCGGAAAAAATTACAGAAACTCATGTTGCAACTTATATAATGGCTTTGAATATTTTGTGACGATTATTTTATCAACTATTGCCATATTTAGTGTCAAAAAAACCGCGACTGTTTGCTCTTTTTTATTTGCTTTAGGATTAACGTTTCATTGTCGTTCAAAAAAAAAGTTAAATGCATTTTTTCACAAAATTTTTGTGTCCTAAAAATGACATGTCATTTTAAAATGCATTTTATCTGCAATTTTTAAGCAAAAAATTGAAAATGAAGTATGCGCTAGAAAGCGCACTTCCTCATCCACAAAATAAGATTATAAAATTATTAAGATTATATATTTCTGCTCTTAACATGTTTTCAAAATTTGTTTTCAAGAGTAACAAGTCCAGAGGATCTTAAAAAAGTGTCCCCATAAGGCCGAAAAGGAAGCAATCCATATCATGATGTGGTGATGGCAGGCTGGATTTGTGAGAAGAGGAAGAACAAGTAGCCAAGGTAACGCTGTATCATCACCAACAATATGGCCAACATGGCAAGAAATCTGCAAGGAAATCATCAAGAAAAAGTTTATCGAAACCACGGCAATGGAAGTGTTCTGAGAAAGTGATCTCAATCTTTTAAAATGTTAATTCAATTTTTAGGTTTTCAGATTTCGGAAGGATGACTGTGTTCTTCCCTGGAGCATCACTCGTTTGTTTTGTGCTCGGTAACTAGACTGAAGCTGTGGCCAAGTTAGTTCTTCATCTGTGAAAGAGAAGAAATAAATTGCAATTTGTTCAAGTGTTTACCATTGTCCATGGATAGTACTTCAATGTGCTTGAGCTGCCCAAACAATCGCTGTATCAAAATGAGGTGCCGAAAATGTGAGATTTTTAATGTTATGTGTTTCAATCCATTTTGTTTCTATTTCAGGT
This sequence comes from Ditylenchus weischeri, assembly GCA_029231635.1. Taxonomy (NCBI): domain Eukaryota; kingdom Metazoa; phylum Nematoda; class Chromadorea; order Rhabditida; family Anguinidae; genus Ditylenchus; species Ditylenchus weischeri. Next base: position 1,777 of record JAMRYI010000408.1, on the reverse strand, counting down.
GACTCTCATGACTACATGAGGAGATGACACTGAACATTCTCTGCAACATCAGTGCACAGAATTTGGCGAGGGATGGGATGCTCTTGTCGATGCTCTTGTTGACCATTTCTTGGGGCATTTGTCGAAAGGCAGCCTCGATTCTTCTTTGGAGCTCAGCCAGGACAGGATTTGTGTAGACTTTAGCCCTAATGTAGCCGCAAAGCGAGAAATTCAGGAGGCCAGGTCTGGAGAACGAGATGACCAGTCTGTTGTCACACCATTTTGCTTGATCGGGGAATTGCTGATTCAGAAAGTCCATCACTTCCATCTTGTTGTGTGGCGGAGCTCCATATCGCTGCATAAAGAATGTATTGAATTTCCTTTTCCTTTGGATTGATTGACCGAAGCGCCCGAGTATTTTCATATAGGACTTCCAGTCAAAAAATTGCCGTCGAAGAAAAAAGAATCGACGACTCCTTTCTTCCCGATCCAGACAATGACAGTGACTCCTTGTGTATGAACGAAACTCCAACTTTAAAGGCCATTTTGCTCTACTTATTTTTGATTTATCAGGCTTCTGTAAAAACCAAAAATTTTCCCGGAACTCGAGCTATCGAACATCAAAAGAACACCAAAATATCTCAAAAATGAGTAATCTAATTGCCTGTCTCAAAATCCTAAAATTTGGTTGGACACCCTGTATTTGTTGATCAGTTTGTTTAAATTTTGATGTATAAAATTGTTGACCACAAAGAATTCAACACGGGAAATTATTAGACGGTTGGGGAGTTATTAGAGGGTAGAGAGTTATTTTCAACTATCCTCGGGGGTGAGGAGTTATTAGAGGGTGGGGAGTAAATACGGTAATTGTGTATGTTGTTACCAGTGTTGTCGATTTTATTTACTAACCTACTCTAAAAAAGCATTTGGCCATTTTAAGCGGTTTTCGCCATGGATGTCAAAAGCAATAAAAGATTAAAAAGCGATAAAATTTTCGGCGTTTTGTCAAACCTCCAAAGCGATTTTTTATCGCTTACATAAATCACACTAGAATATGTCTTTCTGATCCTATTTCATAATTTATGAAAGCGATAAAAAGGCGATAAAATATTTTAGCACACCTAGAAATGGACAAAAATTATTTGAGAAATAATTGAAATGGACAAAAAGTCATTTGGCATTAAATTTAAATGAGACACAATTGATCTTGGCATGGCACAACTTCTTTAAAAAATAATTGTTCTTGGACAAAACTGTTTCGTAAATAATTGTTCTGCTTATAATAGGTTATGAAGTTTTGTTTTCTCATGTTCCTACGTCACGTTTATGCATTCATCGAGTTAATTACTCTACTCTTTCAGTTGATACGCCATGAGTCAGAGAATAGACTACAGCAGCGAGGATAAAGCTAGCTCAGATGATGGTTGGAACGATTGGAATGAAGCAGCCTATAAAGTCGAGTTTGATGAACAAGAATAAGAGCCGGCCGAAGAACATCAAGCAGCAGTACGAATGGGGCATCCTAAAGAAAGAAAAGCCGTCCTCGATCTTCCAGTGGCGGTTCATTTGACGCCAAGCCAGCTTCCAAAGAAGAATGAAAGCCGGAGTGAGTTGGCAGTGTTTGAAGGTAAATCTTTTACATATTGTTCTTTTTATTGGTTGTACCTCTTCCAGCGGACGTCTATCAACGTGCAGGACAGCCAAATGAAGAAAGAATACAACAGTGGCGATGCGTTAAGAAAGCGTATGGATGCAAATCAATGATTGAAAATAATCGGCATAATAATTATATTGCCAA